>KE605566.1:0-18307 GCA_000444245.1 Botryllus schlosseri
CTTCGTATATGACCATAAAGTAGAATATTTCATAGCATATTATTTGACTTGAAATTTTTCTCGGTGCTTCGCATGATTCAGTGTCACTATAGATTTCTTGCATTCAGTATTTCAGCCTCCTTCTGAAAATTATAAATACATATTATTCACAGAATTGAGTCTAACTATATTCGCAATTAGGATATAACGTGTCGTCCAACATACGGCTTCGCTTGTGCACTCGCAGCGAGATCGTCGACAAAACATTTGCACAAAATGATAGAGGCATGTTCATTGTTCACTGATATCGTCGTAAAAAGGTTATCAACATTCAAGTTGCCACGCAATGGTTCGTAAATCTCATGTGTCCCTTTGGCTGAAAAAGTTGCCCACCCCTGATATAGATAAAATAAGACATTACGTTATTTGCAAATGACAACTCAGTTGCACAGGGGAAGAAAATCGCAATATGCGTTTTCGCGATGCAGTCAAAATTGATGCAATTTTTGGAATTAGACCATGATACTGTGACAGAGCAAATGCATCGGCTGGTTTTGTATAATTGTAAAAATGATGTAAATATGACCTAACGATGCTCCCCACTTGACAAAATTAAAAATATTTGTAGTGTAGCTTAGCTGTTTGGCTCGAACAAATGATTAAAAATGATTAAGAAAGACTGCAAGTCCCCATCCTTGAATAATGGATTAAGTACATGTAGACTAGACATAGGCTATGGTCTTTGACTACTTAACTAAATTCCATTTATGATCAATGTCCAATAGTAGTAAGAGTGAGTGTGCTTGTAATGAGGATAGTGTGCAATGACAAAATTAGTAAGTTCAATCTCTTTATTAGTTGCTGACTCATACACAAGAGCTACACATGGATTTTTTATCTACATTTTTATTATACAGGATTGGATATTTGCCATATTTAAATGATTCATACATTTCGGGATATTAGAGAGTCCATGTTATAAAAACTTGAAAAAAGAAGGATATTTAGCAAATCTTTCTTTCATGTTAATTGCATAGTGCATAATTCGAGCTGTGCCACAATGAAACAATTTAGCATGCCCCCGTTAATCATATGTTTGCATATGTTTAATGGTTGTATGATAGTCATTCAACCGACAATGTGGCATATAATTTTCGAAGTAAATTGGTAATAATGCTGGAGTCGGAGTCGGTACGTTTAAAGACCCTGGAGTCGTAGTCGGAGTCGGTACGTTTAAAGACTCAGGAGTCGGAGTCGGTATATTCAAAATGTGTGGAGTCGGAGTCGGTGGTAAAATTTACCGACTCCACAGCCCTGTTTCATGGTAGTGAGTTTGCTGAGTCGAGATAAAATGGTCTTGTCCAGATAAACCTGCTACCGCCGAGAGTCGTTTACACCAGTGATTCTCAACCGCCGGTCCGCGACGACATTCCTGGCTGTCCGCCAGTTATATTACAATGTTGAACCTTAACTTCAAGATGCAATGTTGAAGGGACTCATCAGTCTTTCGCGCCGAAGGCCGTGTGTTTAACCGACGACGCCAACTCGTTTCGGACTCAAACCAAGCACATTGTCATGCTACATTGCCCACTGCCACTAGACACAGGCTACTCTGGCAACAACGAATAAAATGCGTGCCGCAAGAAAACACCGCACAGCAGCTATGCATAAATCCGGGACGAAAAAGCACTTCCTCCGCCTACTCCTGAAAACGTTGGTCTTGGGCCCCCACAAGGCGATAAGCCAAATTTCCGTGGTCTTCGCTCCCAGACCCCACAGTTGAGTCGATGTTTTCACCTGTACTTTTGAGCACATTCATTCTACTCAGTGTAAGAAAAGGGTTTATGTAGCTTAATCTCGCCAATAGCGAATATTTTTGATCATTCATGAGTTAATCGGTTTTCTCACTGCCGGATTTTTGGCAAACCTTTCGGAGTCCAATGTTAGCCTAAACTTCATCATGTGTTGGTACGTCGTGGCGCGGTAATGGCTGACGCCAAAATGCCAATTTTATAAATGATGCGTATTTCTCGTAGAAGGGCACCTAATAAGCAAGACATTCAGTGACACAAAATCGAAGAAATTGAGAATGTTGGAAAAAAGTTTTAAAAATATGCTATGATTTATGTTAACTTACAAAATAATTGTTGGTCCTTTTCAACCTCGGCCCCTCTCCAATTGTGAAGTTTGGTTTGCCCCAGTTACGGTCCTGCACTAAATCAATGAATCAAATACAAATGATGGCGCAAACTGCGCTGTTTAGCTACGAGTCAGCTCGTAGTTGTTTTGTACTTGTCGCCTTCAACAATCCATCTTGAAATTAAAGTATAAAATTGTAATATACCTGGCGGACCGGCAGGAATGTGGTCACGGACCGGCACCGGTCCGCGGACCGGCGGTTGAGAACCACTGATCTAGAAGACTTTCCGGTCGCCTTTTTCAAGATTTATTGCCACACTCAAGGCATTTAAACAGATTCAAAAAGTAAACCAAAATATTTATATTCTATATTGCAGGTGTTTTATACAGTTCCGTGTATACAAATGTTTGGAAACTACTATTATCGTTAGCGATTGATCCATACCCAAGTGTAGCTGAGATCGGTCGTAACGCTGTCGCCAACATTTTGGATAAAGTTCCTGTGAGTTTTCTAAGTTGCAATTGGGCTCTGAAAATTTTGATATCAAACTTTGTTTCGCATTCAGATTATCTCCAAGAACAGCCAAAGATACAATTTTGATTCTCAGATGTCGTCGTCACCGAAACATCCGTCTGTGTTTTTAGAAGAGTCGGGGTACGTCGGTTATGTTTGCCGCGCTAGATTACTAATGAGTCTTTGATTTAGTTGATTTTGCCCATCCCTACCTATACAGTTGCTATACCAACCCCATTTCTAAGATTTGTCCTTAATTTGAAGGGTAAATATGCCTTATAAACTACATAGACCGTATTTTGACGGTTGATTCTTATAAAACTACATAGTTCTCATTTGTCCTTATTCTTGACTTATCGTCTTTACATTAGTTCACAAATTTATTAGTCAAACTAGATCAAGGATGTACAGTAAGGGGGCTCAAAAACGATTTTTTTCTCAAATTCTACTGGGTACTTGATAAAATCGTTAGGTTACCTAATTCAAGCCTGCACGCCAAATTTGGTTCAATTCCAACCTGTAGCCGCATTGCTACAGGAGAAGAAAGTTTTTTATTCATCATAAAATATGAATTAAAAAAATTTCAAAATTTTCTGTTCACCCCACGAAATTGTTCGGTTGTCTATAGAAACGATGTTCACCAAATTTGGCTCAATTCCAACCAGCGGAAGCGGATTTATTGATGTCGAAAACTCTGGATTTGAATAAAATAATATTCACGGTGGGCACAACTGTAATAAATAATTGAAGAATTGGTCACCGTAAATACTATTTTATTCAAATCCAAGATTTTTCGACGGCACTAATTATGCTTCCACTGGTTGGAATTGAGTCAAATTTGGTGAGCGTCGTTTCTATAGGCAACCTAACAAATTCATGGGGTGAACAGAACATTTTGAATTTTTTGAAATATATTTTTTACGTAGTGAATAAAAAACTTTCTTCTGTAGCAATGCAGCTACTGGTTGGCATTGAACCAAATTTGGTGTGCAGGCTTTAATTAGGTAGCCCAACCTAACATTTTTACCAAGTAGCCAGTACGATTTGAGAAAAAAAAAGTCATTTTTGAACACCCCTAGTGTACAGCTGTTTTTGATCCGTGTCAATGGCAACCCGGCCTACCGACCACCTTGGCTTCCAAGCTACACTCTTACAGACCCTTTGTTTGAGCCGAGTTGAAAGACTTTTCTACCACAGAAACGCCTCTGATGACGCCAGGACCGCCTCAGTTCCACTAACGCCATACTCGAGAAGGCGGAAGCAGTTCGGACCTGCCCCGGAAAACCAGCCACACCCGTCAGCCTTGGCGCGGCCGGTAAGCGGGCTGTCACTGATCGAAGACGAAATGGTACTCATTGTTTGATTATGTCTGTTTCAGTCGTCTCAAGCCAGCATCAGCGTGCCCACGATACACGCGGACAGGCCTTGCACGACGGAATTCTGCTCTTGGAGCGCGTCGGTGTTTGTGAAACCTTCAACAAATGTACGAGAATCACTTTGTTTCCCGACATCAACACCCGAGTCATTGATTAGGGCTGTTCAAAATTAACTTTTTCCTGGATTCCAGCCATTCACTGATTGAAATGTCAGGTTACCCTAAAAATCCCTGCACACCAAATTTGGTTCAATTCCAACAAGTATAAGACTCCGCAGATCCAATTAAAAATTTCAATTTATTTGGAAAAATTTGAAAAAATTTCCAATTTTTTTGTTAACCACATGAAATCGTCGAGCTGTCTTCAAAAACGATGCATAACAAATTCAACTCAATTCCAACTAGGAGAAGTGGAGTTATTTGAGTTATTCGTTGATAGTTTTCGGATTAGGGGTTGGTTTTGAGGATGGAAATCCCTCCCATTTCACACGCGAAGTAGGGTGGAGTGAAAAATGGAAAATTTTGAATTCTAAAACGGACACTTGATATGTTGTGCCAAATATCAAAAAAATAATTTCTAAGATAATTTTGGGCTCGTGCACCCTCTAGTGGTCGTGCAATTTCACCGAACGAGCCAAAAATAGCTAATACAGCTCTATATTGATGACCGCTCACGTTAGAGAGCTGATTTTGGGCCTAAAAGATGTGGAAGCAACAAGTTTCTATCTCACTTCCACAGAACTTTGTCTTAAAAATGAAAAGAAAAAAAGCCACTGCTTCTGTGCCTCATTTTACCGAAAAATGGTCTAAAAGTCAATAATTTGGTTGTAATTTTTTTCTGCTCATTTTGAGACAAAGTACTGTGGAAGTGAGATAGAAACTTGTTGCTTCCGCGTCTTTTAAGCCCAAAATCAGCTTTCTAGCTTAAGCGGTCACCAATCTATAGCGAAATTAGCTATTTTTGTCACATTCGGTGAAATTGCACGACCACTAGAGGGTGCACGAACCCAAAATTATTGTAGAAATTATATTTCTTGATATTTGGCACCACATATCAAGTGTCCGTTTTAAAATTCAAAATTTTCCATTTTTCACTCCACCCGAACGCGAAGTAGTTCTAGTTCTATTTGCAAGTTTTTAAAAGGTAGTAGTTCTGGTTTTAGTTGCGAGTTTTGAAAAGTGAGCAGTTCTAGTTCTAGTTCTAGTTGCAAGTTTTGAAAACCAAGTAGCTCTAGTTGTAGTTGCGAGTTTTGAAAAGAAGTAGTTCTAGTTCTAGTTGCCGTTTAAAAATCCGGTACTGTGTGGAAGTTTGAACCGAGTATTGTTGCGCGTAGTGAATCGTTCGTCGCAATTAAAATTTTGTGATTTCTTGGAGACTTTTCGCCGTCAATCTAGTCCAGTGGTTCTGGTTTCACAGGTGTCCGCCGCGCCCACAAGAAAACACGACCCCCTGAAGACGCAAGTCAACGAGGACCATTACCTGACGGTGCAGAAGGACGTAGCGCGAATGCGCGAAACATACAGTTCGTGTCTGCGCAATTTTTTTGTCAAAATGGGGTTTTAAAGAACGCGCCCACGTGTTTTTTCAGCTACCAGCCGTCTCAGCGAGCAGAGGTTCCAGTTCAAAAATGCGAAAACCCCACTGTGCATCGAATTTCATCCGTACGACAAGACCTATTTTGTAGCCGATAAATGTGACATAAGGTGAGACGATGATATTTTTGTAGAATCTGCTGCCGGGCAAAATAGAATACCTGAGCGCAGGATTGTAACCAAGTCGCAAGCTTCCGAGTCACAAGTCAATCTCACTTTTATAGTTTTGACTCGAGTCAAGTCGAGTCATTTTTAATTCACTGTCGAGTCCGAGTCCAAGTCAGCTAGCAGAGGGTCGAGTTCAAGTCCGAGTCCAAGTCATTATGTTCACAGTTCATTAGGGGTATTCAAAAATGACTTGTTTTTTCTCAAATTGTACTGGCTACTTGATAAAATTGTTAGGTTACCTAATTTAAGCCTACACACCAAATTTGGTTCAATTCCAGCCAGTAGCCACATTGGTACAGGAGTACAAAGTTTCTATTTATTATATTAAAATAAATAAAACAGAAATGTAAAAATTTTCTGTTCATCCCATGAAAGTGTTAGGTTGTATACAGAAACGATGCTCACCAAATTTGTCTCAATTCCAACAAGTGGAAGCGGAGTTATTGCCGTCGAAAAATTTTGGATTTGAATAAAATAGTATTTATGGTGACCAATTCTTTAACCGTTTGGCGCCGGCGTGGGTATTTTTACCCATGCCGGTACAAGGGAAGCGTACTGTAATAGAATCACGATATATCCCGTTCTAGTTGTGCTAGGTCGTTGCTGTTTATTTCTGCGAATAGATATTGTTTGTGCAAGTTTATTGATACCATATGATCTGATATACATCATATCTAAGACGTCGAAATCAGATAGCAAACACCGTAGATAAATATGTTGCAAAACACACTGTCTCGGCAACGCGCGTGTCCTTGACCACTGTCACATAACGTACTGTATGTTTTGCTCTAGCCGACCTGAGGCATAGTTGTTTCTCTCAGTGAAAAGCTAGTGTCCATACAAGTCCACACATATATTCATATTTGATATAAGTTACATATAAGGTGTTCGAAATCCATGTGATAGGCCGCGTGACAAAAATATCCGCCAAGCGCATCATTTCGCGGGCACGCGTGTTCTCGATACTCATCAGTCGTCATATACACTGTCGTATATTTGTTTTTATTCGTCATAGCCAGTTGCAGTTTGTTTCTGTGAATAGCACTTGTTAGCTTCTGTTTTTCTTGCTGAAACAACGATATTAGTTATGTCTGGACCGCTCAAGGTTGCATTTGAAAATCGGGAAGAGAATTCTCGCAGCCTACCGTACCAGCTTCAAGCAGATGGATGAATACTGGTCACATAACGGGATATNTATCGAGTTCTNATAGTGATANANCTTCATAGATTGTGTCTGTGAATAGTTGTTGCCTATACGATTCTAAATAATGGCTTATAGTCNAGTATAATTCGGANTAAATACAACATTACTCAGCCTATATACCTACAGGGAAAGAGTGNGTCTGCATATACAAAGATCGGTCGTNTAANGNTATNTATCTTACGTTGTAGTAATGANATGTGTTTGTGGTTTGTCCTTATNGTTAGGTATCGACAATCTCCGTTTATCAATACTAAAGTGACCCATTTACGTGCTCTATAGGCTTTGTAAATGCCCTGGAACTAACGCTACCTAATAAATACANGNGCGTCACTCGCCGATGACTCACTCACTCTGCGGTCTGGTGCGTGTNTATTCTGCAAACCAGCCNTACTGTATCTATTGGATAANCANGACNTTATGGNNTATNAGATCGACTGAGNCATCTCTNTGATCATGATTTCCTCGCCNATATGATTCACAAGATGCCNANGTCACCAGCTAACTATATTAAGGTNTATAAAGAGTACAGTAAAGCTAATACNTTTCTCAGCAACGTTTTCTCNGCTTGCTCTTGATATAAGNGGCCAGACACAGAGCTCNAAATGATTTGAGTGGCACAATCGGATCCGCATTAAAGTTCTGAATCGAACGACACCTAGGTTACCGTGTTCGGGTCCCATTAAGGTACAGTTTTTCGATTTTCAAAATTGAGGTAAAATTTTTCGAAAATTGCAGCCGGTGCCAATTGGTTAAATATTTATTATAGTTGGGTCTACCGTTGATACTATTTTAATCAAATCCAAATTTTTCGACATGAATAACTCCGCTTCCACTTGTTGGAATCTAGCCAAATTTGGTGAGCATCGTTTCTATAAACGCCCTAACACTTTCATGGGGTGAACATTTTTGTTCATTTTGTTCGATTCAAGTCATTTTACGCATTTGAAAAAATGACTCGAGTCATCAAAAAATCGCAACTCAAGTCGGACTCGGTCGAGTCATTACAACCCTGCCTGAGCGATTGGATTCAGTATCGAATATTGGGCTTCGAGTATTCGAGTACCACCCAGCATGATGTCATAACGGTATGAATGATGTGGACAGTTCAAATTACAGACCTTTCATGTCACCACAAGGAATATAATATAATTCTGCATCGCGTAAAGATAATATGATGTTTTTTCTATTGTACCCATTTCACTGCACTTAGTGACAATGCTGCGATCACAAATTCACACATATGTAATTTCCAGTTCTCAGACTAGCCTAGTGCTTAATGTTTCGTATGCTCAGATATGACCAATCGAGGTTTACTGCTTTCAACAGTGTAAACTATAATTCTCGTTGGCAAATTAACTCTTGATGGCGACAAGCGTATTAGAATTAATACTTGATTCAGATTGGGGGGTTCGACTCGTTGTACCCAGTTCTACTCATTATGACATCATATCTGCACAAATATTTTCGACAGGGTTGTAATGACTCGAGTCACGATTTTTTTGTGACTCGACTTGACCCGATTCATTTTTTGAAATGCGTAAAATGACTCGAGTCACGATTTTTTTGTGACTCGACTTGACCCGAGTCATTTTTTGAAATGCGTAAAATGACTCGACTGGAGTGAATTTTTATATTGACTCGACTTGCACTCGAATCATTGTGCATGACCAGAAACTAGGACGGCCAAGACCGACATTTCATTGTAAATTCAAAGAATAGTAATGTAACCACACTATTGGGATTTCGTCTATTGGTACTGGTACTTGAAAATGCGACCAGAAACTGCTCAAAATAAAATTTATTTTAATTTTGAAACGATCATGGTCAGGTCAGGCTTTGAATGGAACATATTTGACAATATGAACAAATTGTCTATTTGGATATTGAAGTTTTGTACCGCAAGAAGCATATTTTATTGTTTTTGGATTTTGTATTTGAAAATTGGGTGGCTAGTAGCGAATGCTACTATGATAGACAATGCGTTGGATTGGGTTCTTTATAATAAGTCGACGTGCTTCTGTTTGCAGCGTTTGGAATTGGGAAAAAGGTCAGAAGCAGGGCGTGTTTAACAACCACGATCTCACGTTGACAAAGATCAGCAGCATGGAGTTCATCAATAAGTCTGACGATCCTTTGCTACTGGTCGGCACGGGTGAGTGATTCCGTGTTTGGTACGCATTGGTCGCGTTTTCGTAATATATTCCCCCGTCGGCAATATTTGCTTCCATAGCGAAAAAGCTCTTTTCGTATGCTTTAGAAAACGCGGGTTGGAACGGCATGGTTTCTTTAAGGTTGAATTCAAAACTAGGTTGAAGAGATTGTCACCGTAGCCTAGTTTTAAATTTTTCGTAGGTTCACCAGGGTTGTAGCCAAGTTACAAGGTTCCTCATCACAAGTCAATCTCAGTTTTATAGTTTCGACTCGAGTCAAGTCCGATTCATAGTGTTATGACTCGAGTCCGACTCCGAGCCATGGTGTTCACTGCTCAGTTTTTAGTTCATTCGTGTTCAACCTACTTTTTTCAACTCTGCTTGAGTGATATAGAATATCTCGCATTCATAATATCATAATTTTCCTCAGTCCTAACAGTTTACGGCCCTATTTTCCAAGTATCAGGACTGATAGACGAAATCCCAATAATGTGGGGACTTTATTATTCTTCGAAATTACAATCAAATGTCTGTCTTGGCCGTCCTAGTTTCGAGTCATGCACAATGACTCGAGTACAAGTTGAGTCAATACAAAAATTGACTCGTCGAGTCATTTTACGCAGTTGCAAAAATGACAAGAGTCAAGTCGAGTCACTGAAAATTTTTCCGAGTGACTCGAGTCATTACAACCCTGAGTTTCACGTTCGCGTTCTTTGCGTGAACCTTGGAAAATTGGAGGCTCGCGTTCGCAAACGAACCTGGGTAGGTTTTGCACTGTGATCGCGACTTCGCAGATATGTCATTTCCACTAACGTACATAGCTTTGTATTGCATTTTTCGTATGTTGTGATGCGGCCAATGAAGGTGTTCTACATTATCGTTACTAAATGAGCTCGGACTGGCAACTCAACAGAGCTATCTCGCGAAGGGAAACCCCTGTCAGCATGAAATTCTCACATCTGCTAGGTGTCGCTATGCTACAAACAATATGTCACAAATTGTAGTTCTAGCCTACATAATTTGGATTTGGCAAGAGAAATAATTTTCGGACAGGCGAACTACCGTACCTCAAAATTGTAATGCCCCTTTTCTGATCTAATGCCTGTTTTAGGAAGTGATAAGACATTCCTGCATGTTGCCTAAATTTGAAGGCATATGAAGAAATTTTGTTTTGAAATTTCAGAATTCAGTTTTTTAAAAGTCTTCTGTGACAATCCATAACTCAGACCATGTCATACCTAGGCCAAACAAAAATTAGCAAAACATAGATCTGGATGTTGGCTTTCCAAAAAAAACATGAGCGAGTCATTTACGACAAGAATTTCGTGCAAATGTTTGGTTTCCGATGAAGCGATGTAATCAAATTTTTACAATGAAGTAAAACACTACAGTATTGAACATTTTAGCAGTGAAAGAAAATACTAAAGGCAAGCCCAGTGAAATTGAAATTTTGCTATTTTCACTTGTTTTTTTGGTGAGATAAGGCCATGACGTAAAAGCGGAAGTACCATGTTAATATTTCCAACAACGAAAATAATAAGTTGAAGATTTTGATGCTTTTTCAAATTTTTCAGTTGCTAGACCCCTTAAGAGTGTTTAATCCAGTATGCGAATCATTGTACCCAGCCTTCGTTAGACCCATTTCACTACTGTGGTTACCAGCGAAAGTACGAACTCGCAAAGACATTTTGTTCCGTTCAGACGACGGCTGCGTGAGAATATGGAAGAACAGATTCGAAGAAAACCAATTGAGAGCCAAGCTGGTGATGGCGTGGCAAGCCGCTTCCGAACCTTTGCCTTCTTCGAGGGGCGCCGGGCTTGTTCTGGCTTGGGACCCGCGAAATTTACATTTGTATTCGGCGGGCGATTCCCGGAACATTCAAGTGTGGGACACGACGACCGAACAACGTCGGCAGGTGAGGTTTTGTGTTCTGTTATTGGCTGGGCAAAATCCACTATCAGGGTTGTAACCGAGTCACAAGAGTCCGAGTCACGAGTCAATCTCACTTGTATTGTTCTGACTCGAGTCAAGTAGAGTCATTTTCAATTCACCAGCGAGTCAGGTCTGAGTCAAAGTCAGCGAGTAGAGGGTCGAGTCCGAGTCATAGTGTTATGACTCGAGTCCAAGTCATTCTGTTCACTATTCCGTTTTGAGTTCAATCCAGTTCTACCAACTTTTTCAACTCTGCTCAAGTGATATAGAACGGCTCGCATTCATAATATCGCGATTTTTCTCAGCCTTAACAGTTTCTGGCCATATTTTCCAAGTATCAGGACTGATAGACGAAATAGCAATCATGTGGTGACTTTACAATTTTTCTAGAAGTTATGATAATATGTCTGTCTTAGCTGTCCTAGTCTTGAGTCATATGACTTGGTTCGAGTCAATCACAATTACTCGAGTACAAGTCGAGTCAATACAAAAATTGACTCAAGTCTAGTCATTTTATGCATTTGAAAAAATGACTCCAGTCAAGTCGAATCCTCAAAAAATTGCGACTCAAGTCATTACAACCCTGTCAACTACCTGAGCTACTTGATCATAAATCGAGTATTAGCCTTAGAGTATTAAAGTATCACTTATTTTAACGACATAACAGTACGAATGAAGTGGCAGGGTTAAATGTGTATCTATCTTACCATGTCACTGCAAGGGAAATAATCCCAGTCTTACATCATATTAAAGAGAATTAGGTAATTTTTCGATCGCGCCTGTTTCATTGTGGGTTGATTACAACTTCGTCAAAGCCCAGGCCAGGAGCATCTTACTACAGATTTCGTTACCAGTCGCTGTACAATCACGGTAGTACTTTTTACACATTTTGAGAAAATTAAATTTATACAAAGATTTCATTTCTCGGCCACGATAAACTTTGAATCAACGCGGCAAGCCCAAACCTGGTCAATATATGGCTGGGAATTTTCAAAATCTTGATTTTCTATCAATGTAAAAAATCGATCGCAACATTTGAAAAATTGACATGAGCCACTTTGATTCCACCACGACGATATGGGGAAAGAAGTATCATGGGAAATAATTAGAAATGAAATAAATAAGTTTTATGGTGAATGCAAACACAGTTGATCAGTGTTTTGAGAGTAGTGTGTCTAAACAATGTTTATGAAACTTACTCGAAGGTAAATTACAGAGTTAGACGCTAAATTAGTCCTGAGACCAATATACACGATCGAGTTTTGCTCAAGACCGGTACGTCATTTGTGATTTTTTTTCGGTTCACGAAGCAACGCCATCTTTTTGCAGGAATTGTCAACAGCGGCGGACAGCAGCGTTACGTCATTAACGCTTGACACTCAACATAATTTACTAATTGCCGGATGCGGAGACGGTACGTTACGATTGTTTGACACCAGAGATGATTCCACAAACAGGTGATTTCAGATATCTTGATCGATGCACCCGATCTGAGGTTGTCAGTTCGTAGGTTTGCAGACTTGTGGTTAACAGTTTTCAGTTTTTAGGATAAATTTGGTGTAGAATACTTGCTTTTATACTTACTTGGTAATCGCTACTGTTACTTATACCTGCGTAAAACTAAGTACTTTTAAAGTACTCCAAGTAGGTTTTGCCTACCACCAGACTTCTACAAGCTACTGGATTTTCAAAAAGCACGACTAGAACTAGAACTGCTCCATTTTTAAAACACGCAACTAAAACTAAAACTGCCAACTTTTCAAACTCCGCAACTAGAACTAAAACTAAAACTACTCAATTTTCGAAACCCGAAACTAGAACTTACGACCTGTAAAAATGAATGCAGTGCAAACTTATGACTTGGTCCGCCAACGTATTTCCTGCTTCTCATTCTCAGAAAAATAATGGCCCACCTCAGGCGTAGGGGTTCCCAAGTCATTAAATGTCAAAAACCGTACTGAACTGGATTTCATTCACGTAGGGGACAGATTAATTTTTATTTTATCGGAAATATCAGACATAGAATCGACCATTCAAAAGGATGGGGTTTCGAGTTGGAAATGGGAGAGATTTCGACCCCAAAAACCCATTCGCTGGCTACGCCACTGTTAGTAGTGATGGCTCTGTGCTAGTAATGGCTTCACAAATATTATGCAACAAGACACCGGTGTCACGGGGGATCAGTTCTCGATAGAACTGGACTGGAATATCTGCTGCAAGTAACGACCGATTTCTAAATGACCGTCAAAGCCCAAATCGCGCAAAATGACGACACATACTTTTTAGTTGTCCGGCAAATAATCTTTTTTTCAAACGTGAAACTAGAACTAGAACTACTGAATTTTCAAAATATGCAATTAGAACTAGAACTACTCGCTTTTCAATATCCGAAACTCCAACTGGGACTGCTCAATTTTCCGAATCCGCCACTAGAACCAGAACTACTCAATGTTTCAAATCCGCTATTAGATCTAGAACTACTCAATTCTCAAAACCCACAACTAGAACTACTCAACTTTCAAAATATGGAACTAGAACTAGGACTAGCTACTTTTAAATATCCGCTACTACAACTAGATCTACTCGACTTTCAAAATCTGCAACTAGAACTAGAACTACTCAATTTTCAATATCTGCAATTAGAACTGGAATTACTCACTTTTCAAAATCCGCAACTAGAACTAGAACTAAAACTACGTTTGGTAGTTGACCGTCAACTACCGAAATGGTTAGTTTGTACAAGTCTGCAACGTGCACTACCCACTCAACTGGTTATGATTTTAGACGACTTCGACTTGTGCCTAACAATTTTCAGTTTCTCGGCAAATGTAGGTCAGAACACTTGCCTTCATACATACTTAAAACTCGCTACTTCCGCTTTACCTGACTGAAACAAAGTACTTCTACTACTTGAAGTTGCTGTATTTTCTACTTTTACATCTAATTGAGAAGAAATTTACGGCGGTATTTCCGCTTGAGAAGAAACGCTGACCGCTTTGACATCAGTAGTTTTGACATGTCCCGAAATTCAACTTTTGCTTGCAATTGAGTAGAAATTTGTGGCGTTACCCCTGCTAAAGCAGAGGTTCTTTCTTCTTAACCATGGGGTACGAATTGCAATGTGGAATTGGGCCTTCACTCTATCTAGAGCCCAAAATTATTTTGCAAACCCACAAAACAAGGGATATTTTCTGGGCAGATTTGTTCAACTTTCAACAAACAATTCATACAAATTTAATTTGCTCCATGCCCGATTTCATGTCAACGGTCATTTAGATATTAATGTAGGCTACTCGGTCACCGACTACATCTGTCACATTTCTGCGATGGCGTTTTGAAAACCGCACATTTGTCGAAGCACTCGTAAAAATGGTTCTCAGCAACATTATTTTATTATCCTCTCACAGCAAGACTAAGGTTTTAAGAGCTCACGAGAGCTGGATCGTGAAAGCCAGATATCTTCCGGAGCAGAGCAATCTCCTGGCGACTGCAGGGTGAGTGTTTTTGATGCACGATTTGGTTATTGGTTATTCTCTTTATAGAGAATTAGGCTTCGAGTCGAGTATCACTCGTTATGACATCAAAACAGTATGAATGATGTGGAAAGTTTAAACTTGTACATTTTTCACGATCACAAAGAATGCCAAGCCAGTTCTTCATCACACTATAGGTTATTTAGTATTTTTCATTGCACTTTATTACTATGCTACAGTGTGATCACGACTTCACAAATGTCAATTCCACTAACATGCCTAATAGGGGCTGTCAGAAACGAATTTTTTTCCAAATCGTGCTTGCTATGCGATTGAAACGATGCACACCAAAGTTGAATCCATAGCAACCGGTAATCGCGAAGCTCCAACAGTTTGAAAATTTTGAATTTATTATAAAATATTTTGAAACAATTTTTTCAAATTTTAGTGGCTGCCGCACGAAATTGTTGATTTGTCCAAATAAACGATTGAGAACAATTTTGGGTAAATTCCAACCCGTAGAAGCGAAGTCGTTGCAGCTGGAAGTTTTGGACTTGAAAAAGTAACTTCGCTTCTACTGGTTGGAATTCAGCCAAAACTGTTTTCAGGTAACCTGATGATTTAAACGCCTAGCAAGCAAGATTTCGGAAAAAAGGTTTATTTAACAACCCAAGACGTAGCTTTGTAATAGATGGTAAATAGGTAAATACTAGCGGAATTATAATTCTCGTTGATAAATCAACTCTTAGTGGCAATTAGCGTACAATTGCAGTACTCGTAAAAATCATCTGTCACCTCGGACTCGACTCATTATTCCCAGCCTTAGAAAGGTGTGTCATGATCGGCTCCGTTTTGTACAACAGGGAAAACGGCGATGTCAAAATTTGGGACGTGAGAACCCTGGAAACGTTGCAAGGCTTCACGTTGAATTCTGGCATTCGGTGTATGGACGCCCACCCCTATTTACCCCTCATTGCTTGGTAAGTTCTGTTATTATTGGTTGATAGTACCTTATTCCAAGTTATCATAGTCCTTGGTGTTAAGTAGAGCTCCGCCGATAACCACGATATATTCAGCCGAAGATACGGCATCTAGCTAGTAGAGGCATATTTCCAAAACATCGCAGCCTTGCTTTGAAAAGCCTTACAGGGCCATTGCTATGCTTGGACGTTAGGGCTGTACAAAATAACATTTTTTCAAATTCTACTGGCTAAATGATAAAATTGTTAGGTTGCCTAAAAAAAGGCTGCACACCAATTTCGGCTCAATTCCAACCTATCGTGGCATTGCTACAAGAGAAAAAACTTGGATTTATTTAATGAAAGTAAATATGAAAACTTTTGAAATTTCACTGGCTACCCCATGAAAACACGATGCACAACAAATTTGGCTCAATTCGAACAAATAGAACCTAAGTTATTGATGTTCAAAATTTAAGATTTTCAATCATAATATTTATGGTGGGCAATCCTACATCTATAATGAATGATTGAAGAATTTTCCACCGTAAACACTATTTTTTCCAAATATAAAATTTTGTACTCGCAATAACTTCGATTCTACTGGTTGGAATGGAGCCAAATTTGTTGTGCATCGTTTTTTCAGACAGCATTACAATTTCATGGGGTATCAAGTAAAATTTGAAAATTATTTACTTTTAATGAATATATCCAAAACATTTTTCTCTTATAGCAATGCCTCTGTAGGTTGTAATTGAGCCAAAATTGGTGTGCAGTGTTTTTGTTTAGGCATCCTGTTAACTTTATGAAGTAGCTGGTAAAATTTAAAAAAAAAGTTCTTTTTGAACAGCCCTATTGGACATGAAGTCAACTTGAAAGGCTGCATTTGGACCCCTGTCAGTTAAAATAAATATATCAATATTCCCAGTGCAGCAATGGCAGATGCTAGCTCACTCTTACTCCGTACTACCATGCTGTGACGTCACGAAATTTGATGATATGTTGCTGCCTCAAATGGTTGATACTGATATTTCTTTCGATGTGTAATATTGACTCGATATTATCCGCAAACATATGATCTAGTGTCGAGTGCTTGACTGGTTGTATGCTTGGGTTCTTCAAGCTGCTGTATTGTAGCTTGGAAAGTATGGTTAGGGCCTTGCCAGGGTTGTAATGACTCGACTCGTGACTTTTTGGTGACTCGACATGACTCGAGTCAATCTGTGCATTGACTCGACTTGTAGGACTACTTGAGTCATTGCCCATGACTCGGACAAAGTCATAGGACTGGAGACTTGGCCAAGACCGACATTACGTTGTAATTTCGAAGAATAGTAATTTACCACACTATTGGGATTTCGTCTATTAGTATTGGTTCTTGAAAATGCGACCAGAAACTGTGTTAAGTGAGAAAAATTAGTATATTTTGAATGCGATGCATTCGATATCACCGAGTGAAGTTGTAAAAAGTAGATTCAACAAGACTTTAACTCTAAACTGAGCAGTCATCACAATGACTTGGACTCGAGTCATAATACCATGACTCGGACTCGACCCTCTGCTCGATGACTTGACTCGGTGGTGAATTGAAAATGACTCGACTTGACTCAAGTCAAAACTATAAAAGTGAGATTGAATTGTGACTAGGAGTCTTGTGACTTGGTTACAACCCTGGCTCAGTGCCGCTACAGTAGTGTAGCCAGGGGGTGAAACCCCTCCCGTTTCAAACTCGAAACCCTATCCCTTCGGAAATGCTGATTTCATCTTCAATATTTCATAGCTCATTTGCAATCCAGCAATTCGTACTATCAGTAATTAGTTACTTGTGTCTGCTTGTAAATCGCTGTTTCACTGAGACCCCATTACTGACACCCACTCGACTTTCAGAATCTCAGATTATTTGACTCAATGTAAAAATCTTTTTCATGCTTTTCAGACTGGGTGTCTGAATGCAACGAAGAACTCGCCCTTCCGTCAACTTTTACAAGAAGAGCGTGGACAATCGAAAACTGCCCTGAAAACATCTTCCTCCACTCGCTAACGAATTTTGTTATCAAAAAACTGTCATGCACGAAACATTATATCAAAGATATCTTCAGAAATCAGATCATAAATGCCATCGACGATATTTCAAGGAGATTTTCACGGCACGATTTGGGCTTGGAGTGTGATATTTTGAAGAGAATAACGAAAATCCATTGTCAGAGTACTGGAAATGACTGCACTGCTGCAGCATACCACTACGCTACCTTCTCATCAAAGCACATCAACACTGATGGAATATTAGCAGGTGTTTCATATGATTTAGTGTTAGTGACCAAAGACCAGCTCAAAGAAGGCCTGCTCACACAATTGAAGACTGTTTTTGTTGATCTTTTCGGCCAAGATCTGGAGATATCGTTAAAGACTGAAAAGGGAGAACTAGACAAGACTGGCTACGATATATTGTTGACTACTACGTTTCGCAAAACTATTATCGGATATTCGTCAAGAATTGATGACTTCCTATTTCTTCGGATTATCATGAATGATGTAGTTTCAACGTTACAGCACGAGTTTTTTGACAAGAGAATGTTTTGGACGCTTGACAAGCAAGCTCACGCTAGAATGAGGAGTGCAATATTGAGCAATTCCGTATACAAGCCCCTGTCGATTTATCCCACGGAATTTAAGCATGATATCAGCTTCTGGATATGTGCCAACGATGGTAAGAACTGCATAATTTTCCATGCATCAAGTTGTTGGTTATAAGTGGAGCTTGGCAAATTGAGTACCAAGTTCTGAAAATTAATAAAACTGGTATTAATCGAAAGCTAGTGT
>ATSW01006905.1:0-10345 GCA_000444245.1 Botryllus schlosseri
AGTCAATGTATGTCAGTGGTTCTTGACTGGGGTTTGCTGGGCTCGTCTCAACCACACTTGGACAACTGGAAATATTCAGCTTTCCAAATTAGATTACAATTAGTACGATAGCTACACACTTTTTTTCTGAATTAGGTTAAAATGAAAGAGTTAGAGGATTCCCGAAAACTTGGATATTGAATCAAGTTCACTTCATACCAAATTAGAGTTGATTCTTATCTGCACGCGGATAGCAAATGTCTGTACATCGAGTATGGCTCGTTTTGCCAGATACAGTTCTCCTTTAGTATTTTCGTGACAACCAATAATGTGATTAGAATTGAAATGAGAACATAGAAACATTTTGCAAATTAGATTACAATTAGATTACTGGCATTTTGCCCTAATTAGTCTAATTAGACAACGAAAATTATCTACTTGTCCAAGTCTGGTCTCAACCACCGTTCCGAGTCAACTTTCCAGCCAGTCCACCGATTATATTACGAATTTAGTTTCAGTTGCAAAGCGTATAAGAGCTTGGAGGCTTGTCCATTAATTCTTAGAAACGAAATACAGAATTTTAAACTGATTTAAAATTTTATAACGCTTCGTGGCGTGATGTAGATTTGTTGGTCTACAACAGTGGTTCTCAAACTGGGGGCCGGCCACCCTTGGGGGGGTGTGTGAAAGCATCTGAAGTGGCCGCGAAGCTGGGAACAACTGAACAATCTTTTGCGCCCGGCGCGATTTACCTCCGGTTCATACTTTTCATTGCTCTTTGTATAGTATGAATTTCACATTTTAAAATTCTCTCATAAACAGTCGTAACCTTCCATGCCATCAAACTATCCGTTGGGATTGCTAGCATTCTGGTTGTATTTGGTGATATGACGATAAGGGGGCGCGAAATTTGTCACTATAATAAAGGGGGCTCGTCTAAAAAAAGTTTGAGAACCAATGTTCTACAACACGACAATGCTGCAAGTGTTGAAACAAGCTGGCCTAGCCTATAACACGGTTAGGACTAGTTATCTGTAAAAGCTAAGAATACTTTTTAAATGAACTATGACAGTACAATGTGGTGACGTTTGACAGTATAATAAAATCTTGCAAACAGCAAAGTCGTATTTCTTTTCAAAACAACCCTGATTTGTATTGTGATTACAATTAGCAGATTGTGTTGTGCTGACGGCGTTAGTCAGTCGTTATCTGTATCCTGCACCTAAGGGTCTTCTGGTATCTTCGCATCAATTAGCTGTTAAGTTAGTAGGCCTACATTACAAACCAGTCTACATTGAGTTGGTGGCTTTAACAAGACTAGCAGAAACTCAGATAGAACCATGCATAACAGATGTAATGTCAAAGAGACAGCAACAAATTTATCATTAAATTAAAGAATTCCAATTCTTTGGTCTGATTTGTATACTTTTGAGTGGTAATTACCACATCTCGACCAATTATAAGTTCGCCTATGATAACGAGTCAATATCAAACTTTGAAAGAAATATCGGTGTCGGCTATTAGAGGTGAAAAAATATCGGCAATTTCGTGACATCACAACATGGCGCTAGGGAGTAGAACTATGATCTAACGTCAACTGGAAACTGAGCAGTCAACACTATGACTTGACTCGGACCCGAGTCATGTGACTCGGACTCGGCCCTCTGCTCGCTGAATTGGACCCAGACTTGACTCGGTGGTGAATTGAAAATGACTCGACTTGGCTCGGGTCAAAACTATGAGAGGGATTGACTTGTGACTTGGTTACAACCCTGGTATGGTATCGGCTCAAAAATACAATATCGGCCGGACTCATGAGTCATGACATCCTTGCTTGATTTCATTTGATTTGAAAGTTGTACATTCTGCAAAATTTATTTTGAAATTTTAGCCTTCCACAAGCTATCATGGTTGAGCACCAATGCCGTGGCGTCCATTGACGTATTGTCTCTTTTTAGGATCCTGGTGATCGGAAAATTACCGTTTTTCTCTACTGTCGTCGGAGCCGTTCTGGAATTCAAGATCGAGTCTTTAAAATCGGGAACGTTGCACACCAGCCTGCCTTCGCTCGGATATATTCCTCCCTCTGTCAATAACTTTGTCGGCAAGGAATTACATCGTAGCGCGGACCCTGAGACGGCCGTACTGCATGCCATTTACGGTATGAAGAGTTGTATCGTGTGGGCCTAATCCTACTGAAACAAACCCGACTATTTTCGGCTGACACTTGTCAGGGATAATTGCCAGCAACTGGTATAGAATTCAAAATCACTTTGTGTGTACGACTGTCAATATACGCTGTTCTTCTCCATTCTCTACTAGTTGCTGACAATTACCCTTGACGAGGGCCATCCGCGGGGCCGTAACAGCACTTCGTCAGGTCCCCCAAAAAATTTGGTCTTGGGCCCCCCATAAGGTTATAGACCGAACTTATGGGGGGCTTCGCCCCCCAGACCCCCCTTCGGCGATACACTGTTTACCGCTATTTATCTTATTCATTGGGAGTTTGTTTAGTGAAGCATCTTTTATGGCCTAAGCGTGCGAAGCGCGGAAAATTTCTAGAATTCATGATTGAATCGGTCAGTATGATCGTGAATTGCATATATATTGTTATTAATTTTTATCTTCTCTCTGCTCACGTAATCAGATTTGCCGGTAGAGCTGAGTGAGGTGTGTTTGAACAGGTAGGACCACTCACTAATAATTAAACATCTTCGGGCGTATACCCGTTGACAGGAACGAAACAGCACCTCGCCTGGCCCCCAAAAACGTTGGTCTTGGGCTCCCACAAGATGATAAAACGCCCCCCCCTCCCATCACGTTGTTCGCGTTTGTCACGAAATCAGCTGTACTGTATTGTAAGTCAGCGCGAAGCGTGAAAATTTCGATAATTTATGATAAAATCGGTCAATCAGATCGGCGATTGCATATATATTATGCTATCAATTTATTGTCCTCTCTACTCACGTAATCAGATTTACCGGTAGAGCTGAGTGAAGTGTCTTGAAAACGCGAGGGCCCGTAAATAATAATTAAACATCTTCGGGCGGACGGACCCGTTGATATGACTTCGTTACATGATGTTATTTCGTGACTTTCAGTCTGCTATATCAAAAAATATAGAATCGCCCAAACGTAGGCTTCTAAACTAAGAGACGCACACGATTTCAAATTGGTATTTCTTCACTGGCATAAAATTTTCCCAGCGGGATGGTATTTGTCTTATGAGGTTCAGATTGCAAAGACAGGAACATTCGGCGCCAGTCATTTAGGCGCCTATGGACAATTAAACCTATATGTATTTTGTATATATAACGAAGTCTTCGGTCAGCGTAAGGGCATAGACCTTATCGGCTAAGGTTTTCTCGCTGCCGATCGTTCCGGCACACTTCTTCGAGTCGCATGGTATGTGGCCTGAAACTTGATTGTATGTCATGGTGGGTCGTGTCGCGGTAATGGCTCAATACCCAATAATAAAGATAAATGGCTACTTGAATTCGCGCGTAGCGCGAAAAAATTTTGAAAAAATTGCATAAATTTTCAAAAAATACTCCATGATTTATGCTAATTCACGAAATAATTTTGGGCCCCCTTCGAGCTCGGCCACCCCCCCAATAGGGGGGTTTGTGGTGCGGCAGTTACGGTGCTGGCCATCCGAAAGATTTGGGTTGATTTCGATATGGTTATATTATTAAATTTTATATTGAAGTCCTGTACCTCCAAGAGTGTTCCGGTATTGAGCTTATCTGTACTTTTGCGAGTACGCAAGTAGGCAAAAGTAGAAAGCTGTTTCGGAATATGCTTGCGTCACTTTTGGGAGTGAAATTGTCATGACAACTAGGCGTGAAAGCCTCAGTAACTGAATCGCACATGTTTCCAGTGTCACTTGTGATTTTGCCTTAGTTGAAAAGAAATTTTGAAAGCCTCCACCTCTGCTAAACTGATACACGTTTTGGGCCAAGTCTACTTGCTGGAGTACTTTTCCTCCATTCTCTATGCCCACCTCAAGTAGTTTTGATATGTCTTGGAAATGGATTGCTGTAGAAATTTACGGCATTACCTCTACTTGAGTAGCAACGCTGACTATTTTGACCACTTCCGATGAGTAAGGCATGGCCACGTCGAGTACGTGAACAGGCTGATTGTGAGTCTAGTATGAGGCCTCCAGTCCAGTATTCCGTTATCACTCAATATGATGTCACAAGTCACGACCGCATGAGTGATACGGAAGGTTCAAATATGAACTTTTATGCTATGACAAACAATGTAATGTCACTTTAACAATAATTTGGTGTTTCTTCGATCATACCAATTTCATTTCACTTTTTGACAACGCTGTGGATCACACAACTTTACCGATATGTCATTTTCACTAAAGTTCTTCTGGTTGTACAAATGTACAATGTACATGTTTCGTATGCTGTGATACGGCCAATCGAGGTTTCATAGCTTCCGCAGTGGAAAAGCGTGTCGCGACTATCATTCTCTAATTAATGAAAGCTTACTGAAAGAGTATATCATCTCCGTACTTGAAAGAATCGTCTGTCACTGCCCTACTCGAATCATTGTGGCCAGCCCTACCGATGATTTACCATTTACTTTGAACACGATCGTTTTATTGCAGGCTGCATCCAAAGTATCCCTGTCTGTAAGTTCTATGACAAGAACGGCAACTTTCTGAGATACGGTCTGACGGCGTCATACGGATTCTCTGGTGGCGATACGTCTGCCGATGCGCCCGGCTCAAAGCTTGGTGCTATTCAAGGCAGCCTCAAAAAGAGTTTGGCGTTCACCAAGGCAATTGTGCAAAGAAGGTACAGTGGTTGAATATGTGAGCCTTCTACTGAAATTCGGACTAATGGTATTCCAAGTCTCTGGACTTGGAGGACTTTGCTGCTTTCTCACCGTGCTTGTTACATCGATGAAGCTCATGAGATATCAAGTTTGTCAAAGGCAGATTTGTACAAACTACTGGATTTTCAAGATGTTCAGCTACAACTGGAACTATACTCACTTTTCCAAACTTTTCACATAACTAGAACTAGAACAGGGGCGGGCAATTATTTTTCTCCGCGGGCCAAATAAGAAGCAAACAATACATTAGCGGGCCCAGTCAAAAATTTCAACATTTTATTTCCAAATTGAAAGCAGCGAATTACACTAAATGTTGCTCAGTGGATTTGTTGCTATTAGGGAATGAGAAAGTGACGGTTTTACCCAAAAATGATATTTTTTGACGTCATATTTCGAAACAATGTTGAACATGATACACTTTGAAGTCTCTTTAAACCCCTATCCGCATTCGAATCTGGATAACGCATGTGAAGTAACTGAAGTATGTAGGCTGCGTCACTGTGGCGTTTTAATGAACAGGCTTGAAAGTAAATGAATTTCAGATTCAGTTTATACAGCNTATGGATTTAGTCCGGTTTTATATTTTGAATTCCAAGCAACCTTTCGTGGGCCGCTCAGAATATCTCNACGGGCCNCNCTTTGCCCAGGTCTGAACNAGAACTNCAANTGAAACAGTAATCNGTTGACGGTCAGCTAACTAGATTGGTAGTTTGTTANAAGTTGCTTATTTCTACTATGTTGGGCAATTCAGTNGCATGACCATTCTCACTAGTAGCCTACTTTTACAGTCTGGAATTAAAACAGCGAACATNTTTTCTTCAGTATGTAATTCAGTCAATTTTACATTGGTTGCTTCGGTTTACNAGATAACTTGTCACTTGGTGATGGACAATCATCGGGATAATACTTNTGNCAAATTTGGAATNTTGTATGAAGCTATTGGTAAAAAGTGAGNTTTTTTGTCTCAACTACCTTGTCATGTTNTTCACCATTATTTGANTACACGAAATTCACAGATGTTTCATTTCTGACTTTTACACAAAATAGTTTTTGGCCTACTTCTGAATTTGCTACTTCCAAGTGTACATGAAGGATGATTTCCAGCATATTACGCTTACATTATCANGAATTTGTTTATGGTTGTTTGTGAATAGCAAAACTGCCGAGTATCGATTACCTGGTGTCATAAAACGACATGGTTTCAAAAGAGAGCCGAGAAATGGCCTGTTCAAATAGNAAATGTCTAGCAAACAATTGGTTTCATTTCAGTCTTNTTGAATATAATGTTTGTGTTCGTCTCACTACGAGTAGGATCACTGTTGACAAANTGCCATAAAAGTGCCATTTGATTTGGAGGTTAGGAAGCGCTCTCGAGTTCGATACTAAAATAATNCCCATTCACTATTTCTAATNATACTCGTANTTNANAGTAACGAAAACGAAACGAATCATGCCNATTTGCCTTGTTTTCTTTCACAACTCATCNGACTACAGCTGTNNGTACATAGTNCTTTTTTGATCTCATATCNATATCAATAGAGGTAATATAGCGNGTCATGATCGAATTTCAAATTCCAGTGTCTACCATTTCAACACGAATAAGATAAGATGTAATCATATCCNAACTGACCTCTTGGTGGATGCGGAACTAGAAATTCTCTCTTCTAATCGGAATTTCTATAAGCAAACAGTATCANTTTATTACTATTTTCATCATTTCAAAATACAACAAGACTGCGACACAATGAAAAGATAGGAAGGTGTCAAAACGACTTGTTGTAGTCATGCAAAGTCTAGTTCATGATNTTNCTGCAAATTCTGTTGAGTGCATTAAACTGAATTTCGCTGCTGATGAGAATCAGCCGAAAAGCTTTGAATCGAATAACTTTGGCAATATTTTATGAATATATCATTTGTTATTATCATACGCTACATAGCAGTATTTTTATGCCCTATTAGATTTTATGGGGCGCTAATTTCAAAAATGTAATCATTTTTGGACTATCACCCTCTTTGNTTTTTTTTCCTGAGTAATGAAAAATACCTGATTTCAAATGTGTTTGTGTAAAGTAGTTTTGATCAACTTCGAATCAAATGATAATAATAAGAATATGTTGTTCAGGTTCCCCTTGAAGCAGTTCAGCTTTTGCAAATTAGGTTAAAATTAGAATGATATAATTATTAATTAATGAACTGCCAAAAATCTGGTAATCCGATGTATTCTGAATCNGAAANAAATACAACAAAAGTCAAGTTNGCATTAATCAGCTCATATCAAATCATAGTTCATNATCATAAGCACAACAATGTCAAAGGTCTGTACAGCAACCTTGACTCGTTCCGNACGGTACAGTTCTCCNGCAGCATTTTCGGTACACTAAAAATAGGATTGGAATTCAAACGAGTAGGGTGGAAACATTTCACAGATTAGATTCGAACTTTATTACTGACATTTCGCTCTAATTACTTATCTAGATATCCAATTGTGCCTTGATTCCAGCTTTCGGTCATATTTTACTTTTCAGCCTTACAACAAATTACATTTTTGAAATCAGCTCCTTACAATGAGGTTAAACCATAAAAATATCAAGCCAAACACAAATTTCATCAAATTTTGTTANTGGATAATGTTGCTATTGAAATCAACCCGAATATGTTCGGCTGACACTCGTTAAGGGTCATTTTCAGCAAACAGTAATGGACTGCAAGGAAGAGTATACCAACAGTCGTACTTTGTTATATCGTGATCATTTCTGAGTGGATTAAATTCCGCATTATCGCAGGTCGTATCCTTGCGACATCCACTACAAAGACGCAAAGCAGAAATACGATTCGTACGATCAAGAGGAACTATTTGCAGAAGAGGAATTTGCCAAATTTTCAATCGTGAACCAACATTACGTTGACGACGAGGATGGGGAGCACAAGAGGAATGAAAACTTGGACGGGCAATCGTCTTCTGGATCGGACTCTGGGGTGTGGCCGAAACAGGACCGCTGGGACAAGGTGGAGCGGCGGAGCTACTTGGACGTTATGGTGACGTCTTTGCCGCAACATTTCAACGATGATGAGATTCCCGAAGCGGCGTTGTCAGCGATGCTGGTTCGGGAAACGATGTCGCGTAAAGACCTTTTNGTTACGATGGGAAGTCAAGTGTCGCTATCTTCTAATATGGTAAGTTTGCTCGATGTCTAACTTTGCTTTTGCTGCTGCTGAGCTTCCTGTTAGTGTTGTTTCAAAACAAAGTGGCCACTGTTGATTCGGGCAGGCAAAATCGAGTAACTGNTGACTCGATTGAGAGTCGAGTATCACTCATTATGACGCCATAGCAATATGAATGGTGCGTTAAGTTGAAATATGCACCTTCTATCCGGCCACNAAGATAACATTGCCAGTTTTACATCACGTTGAAGATGTGTTGGTATTTCTTCAACCATACCTACATGTCTGCGGCTACCAGATACATCATTTCCCCTAATATACGTAGCTTTACTACATATTTTGTATGCTGCGATACGAGCGATTGTGCTTTNAAGGATTTTACTTTGAGATAAAGTGTATCAGAACTAGAATTCTTGCTGATATGATATAATAAATTACCTCTTTGTGGAAAGAGGCATATCGTTTCATTACTCGAAAAGTCATCTCTCACTAATCGACTCAAATCATTACGATTCATACTGAATTCGGATTCGAAGACTAGANTCATTATTCCCAGCCATAGTGACGATACCGAATGAAGACCAGTTTTAGTCATTGGCTCCTGAAATTTTGCGGGTACATGCAGCCACCCACAAAACTTGAAAGGGTCTATGATCAAAAAAGTTGAATAATCACTGACCCAGCCCCTACAAGATAACGAACTAGTTAGTATTNTCTATTTTCCAAAACTCCCTAGCCACCGACTGTTCCAATATCACCAACTTCAGGCAATCACATTCAATGTTGTTTGATTTCAAGCCGCCAACGTAATTTTCAATTATTACAGAGCAAAAGCAAACCGGAAGTTCTCAGCAAGACAGATACGGTGAAAGGTACAGAAATGATTGTCAAACCGTGTGTGGAACAAGGCTCCATGAATGTAAGTCGACATAGCNTATAGGCTTACTCTATTCCAGTGTTTCTCAACCTTTTTGCCTGNGTGACCCTTTTTGAACCGCCATAGACCCCCGCCGACCCACTCACCCATTTTAGTGCAAATTTAGCGCAATTACCGTGCATGGGTAATCTNNCTTATGCAAATATGAACTGCAGGCTAGTAATAAACAGCAACAAAATGTCTTTTCTTGAAAATAACATCGTAGTATTATTTCAAAGCGATTTCTGTCACTGCATTTCTTTAAATATGGTCGTGTCTTGAAAATCCACGCCTTCCATTTACTATGGACGGGTGACGGAAATCCATTTCTGCATATATGCTATAGGTGGTGGCGAATGTAATATTAACGCGTAACGCTTCCGACGACACATTTGGGTATGACCGCAACATATATGGCACCAAAATTGAGTAGCTAACAGGTTTTTTAATGAACATNTAATGTCCAGCCCAGTCATTTCCATCAAGCCTCTCACTTTGGAATTGTGGTTNACAGGAGTNAATGGAGTTTTGCAAACATTTCGATGTCACCCTGATTGACCTTACTACTCCAACTTTTCAATTTTTCCACAGACCACAACAAAATGTCCATNCCGTTGATGTGAGTCTTGAAGTTTTAGCATATATGAAGCGAATCTGCCTCGTAATTTACCTNATTCAAAGAAATACAAATTAGGTTATCAGTAGGGCGATTTTTTTAATCTAAAAAACTGAAGATGTTGACCTAAAAAAATCAAAATTTTGACATTTTTTTACTTCAAAAATCTTAATGACCTAATTTGATTTAACGTATGTGACCTAATTTGACGTAACGTATGCGAAGTAGGTGTTTTCCCTCATATTTTAAATTGTACTACAAATCTTCNNTTCTGGTTGNAACTGTCTGTCATTACGAAGAAGTTTGGCCTGGAACAAAAAGTTTTTTCCTCAAAAACTGACAAATTTTTGCATGAAAAAACGTTATTTTAACGAAATCTGGCCCTATGAAGAATCCCAGTTGTTACATTACGCATTATGGTAGAAATAATTCAAAATGTTTGTAGTACAACGAAAGACACTTCCCTACATTCTTGGGTAGAAAGTGTATGTCCTTACAAAGTAGCTCGCCAAGAATGGTGAAAGAACGTTCAACAGCAGCAGTTGTTGGCACATCATGCGCTGCTTGATATAAGAACCGTGCAATACCCACGCAGTCTTGCTTCAGTTGGGATATTGCGGTACTGAGCATAACACCATGTCAACCTATTTGTTTCGTTTGAATGTTTAGGATTTACGATGAGCGGTCAATGGGCCGTCTACAACGGTAGGCCTATAAATATGCTACAAGCTGCGAAATGTCAATTGATAAGTTCACCGAGAGACGAGAGTGCAAAATCTACGACACAAACGAAATGCAGGTTGCAAAAAAGTTTTAAC
>ATSW01006906.1:0-25157 GCA_000444245.1 Botryllus schlosseri
ATGTGCGTGATCTAATAACGCTCGGAACATGTTGTTTGATGCGTTCCTGCAAGCGCTGAGTTGTTCTGCCCACGTACCGACAATCACAGTGGCACTTGAAATCATAAACTTTATTGCTTTGTTGAGAAGCAGGAAGAACATCTTTGCGCGTTGCAGCAAGCAATTGTTTGGTGGTAAACACAACATTAGTTTTTGCGTTATCGTAACAGCGATTTACGGCAGAAATCAATTGCTTTTCAAACCGGGAAGAGATTGGGCCCAGCCACGGTAAATGTATATATACATTTTCCTCAGACCGTGTGTTCGTGTTTTGTGATTTGTTGGGATTGAAATTACTGAGTTTTCTGTCAACAGAACCCTTGATGATGTGTTCGGGGTACCCGTTATCGATTAGAATTTTACGGATATATTCTAGTTGCGCGTTTTATTTTTCATCCGAACAAATCATCAAGGCTCTGTGCACCAACGTGCCAATCAAATTTAGTTTACGGCGATTCGGGCTAAAAGAATTCCAGCGTATATAATGCCCTGTAAACGTTGGCTTCCGGTAAATCGAAGTGACAAAGCTAATACCCCGTTTTTCCACTAGAACGTGTAAGAATGGTAACGAGTTAGCACGCTCTTTTTCAAATGTGAATTTTAAAGACGAGTGTAGAGAATTCAAGTTATCAAAGAAGTCATCGAACTCCGTCTCATTTTGACAGATAACGGAGGTGTCGTCGACATAGCGACGGTACATGAATGGAGGCTTGGTTTCATCTGCCGCGAAGAGTCTGTTTTCATGGAATCCAACAAATATATTGGCTAAAATCGGGCCAAGAGGGCTACCCATAGCTACACCGTTGGTTTGCATGTTGATGGTATCGTTAAAACTAAACTCAACAGAGCAAGTAGGCCAGTGGTTCCCAACCTGTGGTACGCGTACCACTAGTGGTACGCGAACGTCTTCCAGGTGGTACGCGAGTAGATTCTGTTTTTTTTTTCGACCGACAAAAGTGATTAGTTCCGGTCGGGTTGATTTTGAATGTTTCGAACTTTTATTGACTAGTAGGGAAAATCTCATCAACCCAGGCTGATGATGCATGGTTTAATAGATTTTGTTATTACTAGGGCGATTTTTTTTGACGAAATCAAAGCGTCAAGTGAAAAATTTGTTTCGTGAAATAGCATAAATTATAGAGTATATTTTGAAAATTTACAGAACTTTTTCAAAAACTTTTCGCGCTGTACGCGATTTCAAGTTGCCAAATATCTTGATTTTCGGGTACTCGTGCGTGTCTTTTAGTTTAGAAGCCTACGTTTGGTTGATTCTATATCTTTGATACAGCAGACAGGAGGTCACGAAATAACATCATGTTACGGATTGATACCAACGGGCCCTACAGTTTCCAAGAAACCTCACTCAGCTCTACCGGTAAATCCGATTGTGTGAGCAGCGGGAACAAAAAATTGTTAGCAATATATATGCAATTCCCGATCTTATTGACCGATTTTATCCTGAATTATCGGAAATTTTCGCGCATAGCGCAGGCTTACTAAACAGTACGACTAATTTCTTGGCAGAAGCGAACAACGTGATTGGGGTAGGTTTATCACCCTATGGGAGCCTAAGATCCATTTTTGGGGTGGGGGGCTGACGAAGTGATGTTTCGTTCCTGCCAACGGGTATACGCCCGAAGATATTTAATTATTATTGAGGGGTCTTACCTTTTCAAACACACCTCACTCAGCATTACCTGTAAGTCTGATTACGTGAACAGAGAGAGGATAAAAATTGATAGCTATATATATGCATTTCCCGATCATATTGACCAATTCAATGATGAATTATAGAAATTTTTGGCGCATCGCGCGTTTAGGCGAGGTAAGCTGACTCAGTATACGTAGACCAATTTAGATAAGTAGGGCCTAGAGGTGAACAGCGTATAGCCTGAGGTGGGCTCGGTTTATCATCATATGGGGGCCCAAGACCAACTTTTCTTGGGGGGAGGGGGCTGACGCAGTGCTGTTACGGCGCTGCCAGAAGTGTACGCACAACTTCGGTGTTGTCCGCCAACAACTACTTCTGTTGAACGGTTTTTCTCCATTCTAGGCAAGGTACTTAGTAAGGACAGACACTTTCTATCCGAGAATGTAGGAAAGTATCTTTCATTAATCAACTCTACCACAATACGTTGTGTAACTACTGGGCCAGACGTCGTTAAAATGAAGTTTTTTCATGTCAAAATTTGTCAGTTTTCAAGTCAAAAACGCTTTCTCAGGCCAAACTACTTCGTAAGGACAGACAGTCCTAACCACAAATGAATATGTAGTACAATTTTAACATCATGTGCGAAAACATTTAATTTGTGTACGAGAGGTAAGAATTTGGTCAAAATTAAGTTTTTTTCATTTCAAAATCATCCGATTTTAGTTAAAAAACTCTCCCTAGTTATTGCACCCCGCATATGTCAAATGCGTGATTATGACGTCATACATTGTGAAAACATTTTTTTACCGCCTACGGCGTGCGTAAATTATGTAAGTAGTACGCGAGCACCGCATAAAACCTCGAAGCGGTACGTGGGTGGAAAAAGGTTGGGAACCACTGAAGTAGGCAATTGAATATTCCAATATGGTAACGTATATTGTCTTGGAGATATAAAATCCGCTTGAAACATTTGAGTCTTTCTCGCCGGTTGTAGACTTTGTCCCATGATGCAATGTGTTACTTTGAAATTTACTCTGCGCAGCTCATATTGTTTACTTAATTTCGCTGTGTCCCTCCATTTATTGAGCCAGGTACAACACAACATTAATGGTGATACGCATCACGTACACTCTGCGCTACATTTTATTTGTATTATCGTGTGAGTGTTCACAGTCAGTCTTACGGCTATCGATTGAGCACTGAGAAATACAACTTATTTCAAGGGTGTAGGACAAACATTGCCGATAAACATTGCAGAAAAAGTTCCAATGGCCTATATCGATATCGCTATGGAAATTCCAATGAAATCGGCGTTGACTTATGCATCTATAGCAGGTTTATGATTAGAGGTTTCATACCAGGGGTGCCAAACCTTTATTAGCCATATTTCTCTCCTAGAATTTCGAATTTGAACCCTTCGACCAAAATTCGAAAGTAAGAAAGAAAGATAAAAGGAAAGACTATTATTTTCTTGTACAATATGAGCAAAATATAACAGGAGTAAATATTAATCAATAGACTTATACCAGACGTCGAAATTTTATTGTGAAGCTTGGTTCTACTTTATTGTAACCAGTTTGGCAATAACCGTATAGTAGTGTTTCCTAAGATTTTTGTCTCATCGCATCATGCCCACGTATCTTCGCCCTCAACGTACGTTTTCGCCTTCTATTCGCATATTTTTCGCCCCTGCCTCTGAAAATCGCCCACTTCGGGCGATTAGGCTGGTTATTCCATAATATTGTTAGGTAGCCTGAAATAACACTGCACACCAGACTTTGCTCAATACCAGAAGCGAAGGTGTTACAATTAGAAGATTTTCAATTACTTAAAAAAATTCTCTTTGGGAATTGTTGAGTTTCCTAAAAAACGATACATAACACTATTGGCTTAGTTCCAACCGGTAAAAGCAAGGTTATTGTTTTTCACATTTTTTTATTAAAAATAATTGAATAGTATATTCATGCTGAATTGAGCCCGAATAGTTTCGGCTGACACTCGCCAGGGTAATCGTCATCAACTAGTAGAGAAATGGAAAGAACATTCGCAAAGCAGGATCGGCGATGAGGAGCCCAGATAAATTTCCGGTACAGATTCAAACCAACGACCATTGCTGTCGTGATGGTGTCGCTTATTTACACACTGCGACACTCGCTTCCCCCGGGTTTGGTTCAATATGAATACAATATTGGATCATATATCGAAGCTCTTTACCTCCAGGAAGCTATCCATTTACAATGATAGTATTCACGGTGGTTAGTTCTACAATCAATAATTACAGGATTTCTCACCGTAAATACCATTTCTTTCGAGTCCAAAATTTCGCACTCCAATAAATCAGCTTCCACCGATTGGAATTAGGCCAAATTTATTATGTATCGTTTTTAGACAACCCAACAATTTCATGGGATTCACAGTAATATTTGAATAAAAATTGCGATTTTTCAATAAATTTGAAGTTTTCCAACACCATGAGATTTGCTTTTACAGGTTGAAATTGAAGCAAATTTGCTACGCAGTGTTTTTTTTAAAAAGTCTAACAATATTGTAGAATATAGTGATTTTTGAACAACATTGTACGTATATCCATAGTCAAGTGATATGAACCAAGCTCATATTGAAAATATAGTGGCGTCAACTTTTCATCTCGCAATGATAATGACTATACTGTTTTTGTTTATAATCTAATCAATTACCATACACTAACTACAAATAACAAGCTATGTATTATCAGCATGCCGTTAGTTACCGGGATATTGATAGGTAGTGCTTCGACTCTTGCGTTGACCGCAGCGACTGTAGGATCTGTGTTCCTCGCAAGTGAGTTCACACGACTATTCTGTCTTATTGAAATATTACTTAGGGTTACCATACGGCCACTTTTAAGATGATTTGTCCTCTTTTTTGACTTTTTTGAAAGTGTCCTCGGAGGACGCCTTTTTGTCCTCTTTTTTGAGAATTTTGGTCATATTTATAGCAAAGTTCGACTGAGATGCCGTAAATGAGCACCGAAGTGACGCTCCGGCGAGTATTTCGGGAGCAGAGTGGATAGATGACCTTTTTTTAGTCAACCACCCGACAATGTGAAGAAATAAACTGTATTTTTGGCACCGAGCGGGAAAGTTGACCTTTTTTTAGTCAACAGACCACGAAATGGGACAAATTTACCATTTTTTGAGAATTCTACTCCGATTTTGCAAGTCCTGAAAATTCTGAAAAGTGTCCTCTTTTTGGATTTCCAAAATATGGTAACCCCTGATATTACTTAATACATCATATTGCATACTCGCCTTGATTGCGTCGATGAAGCGCCGCAACGATGAAATGCAGGCCAGAAAATTCTCAAGCGATGGCGCTCGACCTCCATACTACAACGATGAAGTACAATGACACCTTTCGTAAACATATTTTAGCCAAAGTTTGAAGACATTAGATTTCTGAAGAAGATGATTGCTGTCAATATGTTTTTCACACCTTTCCCTTAAATTTTATATAAGAGCGTATTTCAGTGCAGTGCTTCTTCAATACAATCCGATCAACAAGGCACGTTGAGTCCCTTTCCCTCGCGATTTATTCAAATTTTGTTTTAGATCAATCCCATTAATTCAGTGCATACTCAAACTCATCTCTGCATTGACGTTATTTTGTTTAGAAAAGGTGAAGGACAAACGTCTCCTGGAATTGGTCAAGTTGAATGAAGGAGGTTGGTCAGTATATTATGATGATATATAAATAATGACATCCGTACAAAACGTGACTGTGAAGCGGTGAGAAATTCGAGAATGCAGGAGATTTATGTCAAAATCGGACCTAATGTATTTTATTTGTGTCGTGTACGACATATTTCCTTTATAACATCATAGTGTCATACGTGGTGTCGACAAAAGCAAATCTCACGGCTCAATGAAATTGGTCTACGTCACATTTTCCATTTGGCTGAAGGCAATTTGACGGTGATTTTAGACCGACTTGCCGCGCATCAAATTTGATAACACAGGTATCAATCGAAGGCTGCCGCTGTACTGATTCCGAAAATATAAATTTCAGTTCGGTCCTGGAACCCCCATAATCAGCCTCGAATTTTTCATTGTTATGGAGAGTGGCATAGTGACGCAACAATGCTGTCTGGCGAAACGAGAGCGTCGGTCTATAGATAACTAACCTACGGAGGTTAGTTATCTATACTTCTATAGTCGGTCAGGAGCAAATGATTGCTGCGCGGCGACAGTGAGTGCTCAGCTGGCGTCGCGGCAATGGGCATTGGGCAATGATCTTGTGTTTCGAAGTGCGATCGCGTCACAGAGAAACGTGGCGCTGTTAATACTTTCTATAGGTGCTTCGGTAGTAGCGAGCAGACCAGCCTTTCCTTGGCTTTTAAGGGTAAAACTGGGTCCATAGAATGCATTAGGGCCATACGTTTTTTCGCGCATCGTCATTCAACTTGGATATCTTTCCGTCAGGGATGTCAAACTCAACATGCGTCGTGGGACGGATTCAAACCTACAGATCACTCACGGGCCGGAACAAAATGTTACCTCAAAATTCATACCCTTGATTCTCATTGAATACTTTACAATCAAGCATGTATTAGAATATTACTTAATATTACGAACACGGTTCAATTACAGCAACACCTGTATCTCAAACAGCCGAATTGCCATAAGAAATACGGTGATTGGACATTTGAATTCAGTCATATATTATTAAATCGCGATTCGGTTTTCTCTGGGGGCCGGCGATCTTTTGAGTCAGAAGTGATACAGCAGTGCAACCACATATATTTGATTTATACTTTTGTGTAACTATTATATTATCTATGTATCCTGCATATAACTTAGTGGGTGCACTTTTGTGGTATCAATGTCGCCGACTATAATTCCTAATAGCGACTAGAGTGAAATAACAAGTCCGCTGCCGGATGTTTATAATGTGGCCCCTGAACACGAACATTGAACAACAATGATCATACTCGACATTTGCTGTCTTGCAAGATTATTTAATGGGAGTGTTTCGAACTAATAATCTTAGAAATATTCTGAATAGTATTTTTGAATCTACTCAGAATTGCTTCGCGGGTCAGATGAAATTATACCTGGAGGGTCGTATGTTTGACACCCCTGGTCGCGGTAGCTGTAGGCCTATACATTGATAGGTCGGATGATTATGATGTCGATTGGCTTAGCCCGCTTGTTGTATAGGGCTCCAGAGACAAGTTACGCTGTTGATGGAGGGTGTCGCTTTGGTTAAGTGTGAGCACACATTACCATGTAGCCTTTCTTTGACATGTAAGGGTAGGACTTGGTCCGCGAATGCAACAGGTGAAATGTTGATTAAAGGTTTGCAGCAGGAATGTCGAACTAAACTGGGGTCGCGGTCCAGATCCAATCCTTTATTAGATAGCTTGCGGGCCGGACCAGTCAAATGATTCCAAAATGTTACCACCAAATACTTGCCTTTGTTTTTCATTGGAATGCTCTATTACCAAACTTAGGCCTATATGGTCCTTGTCGGGAATATAGGAGATTTAACTAAACGGTGACGTTGGAATTTGGTTGATTATTTTTCAATCACCTTTCAGGATTCTCTGAATGCCGGAGCCTTTTACGTCAGAAGTAATACAGAGGTATCATTGCCGCGACGCCAGCTTAACTCTCACTCTCGCCGCGCAGCCATCATTTACTCCTGACCTACGCTCTCGTTTCGCCAGACAGCATTGTTGCGTCACAATGTCACTCTCCATAACAATGAAAAATTCGAGGCTGATTATGGGGGTTCCAGGACCGAAATAAAATTTATATTTTCGTAATCAGTACAGCGGCAGCCTTCGATTGATACCCGTGTTATCAAATTTGATGCTCCCGAAGCCGGTCAAAATTACCGTCAAATTGCCTTCAGTCAAATGGAAAGTGTGACGTACACCAATTTCCATGAGCCGTGAGATTTGCTTGTGTCGACATCATATCGGACACTAACATCGGCTGACAACTATATACAGTTTGATCTCTGCGTGACTGCTGAAGCGTGAAGTTATTGTGGGAATTGCAATAAATTGCAGCTCCATTGCGGTGGCGTTCTGAAGAAAACTGCTGCGGCCAAAATTTATTTTTCGTTTTGTCCTTCAATTTGAGACCACATCATTTTTGGCGTGCAGTGCCCCTTTAATTTAACAGCAATAAGTCGTAGAAATGTAATACACACTAAAATGTAATTGTCGCTGCTTAGTAAACGGGGAAAACAATGTTGTGATATGAATGAGGCTACTGCGTTGTCCTGCAACGGCCCGGACACTGCCAAGACCTAGACGCTTGGAAAAAACGACTTGGTGCTTCCCCACATGATCAAGCTTTACGAAGAGATAGTTTTCCAGCAAGTACCGTGTCTATACTTAAGCCCAATATCGCTTCTGTAGTCGATGCAAAGTGTTGTCACGTATCGGGCGCTTATAACGTGAAAGTGATGACCATGGTCTTTTTGTTGTATTTGTATTAGAAGTTAGCCGATTATTATCGAACTGGACTGATCTGTAATCTGTATAATGATTTTCTTTCTATTAGCCTAAATTTCAATAAATGAGCACAATTCAGCAATAATTCTTTTTAATTTCAGTTTGCTCGTTTGTTGTTCAGCTGTCTGTGGCATGTACAACTGTCATCTCGCCCAATATATAATATTTTGGGGAGGTGTTTCTCTGCTCCTTCCATATCAACATCGGCCAGTTATTGACCTTGCAAGCGTGTCGGGTGTCGGAATCGGTAACCGCCTTCGAAAAGCAATATCGGTGACCCTATAATTTGTATTTCTTCAATGGCATTTGTGGTAACCATGGTCGTAGCCCATGTTACAGTGCAGAGCGTAAAGTTTTACATACGTAGTCGCTAAACTGTGTGGCCTGTTTTATTTTGATATTGAATTGATGCGGCCCGCAGTCTCTTATACGAAATTTGTAAAATGGCCCCCGGCCCGATTAGAGTTGACGAAATCTGTTTTAAGCAAAGTCGTAAAACACCAGGTCGTTCTGCATGTAGTGTTCCGATTTCGCGAGATTGTGATGCCGTTGTGAATGCGTCATATGCCTATGAAACCACCATGGTAGATATATGACCTTTCGATATTATGAAGATTTTATTAATACAATGATAGCTGAATCATCTCTAAACATGATTTATCATGCGGAAAGAAATTGGGCGCGATTGGTAAGTTGAGCTAGAATTTCGTTTTCTGTTTCATCACCGAGTTATACCCATCACCTCAGCGATGTTGGCGAGAAAGCGTAGTGGGACAGTCCAAGGCTGCAACGCGAATGGGTTGCGGGTTCGAGTCCGACCGAGGTCGACTCCAGAATTCCTACCTAGGTGTTGGAGGTTCATGTAGGATCCTCCTTGCCATCTCATCCTTGCAATCGGTGTCTTATGAAAAGCCTAGAAGTGGGTCGTGCTGCAAGTCGGCAGTTACAGAATATCAATGAAGAATATCGGCCTGGTGTAAATGACCATATCAGTCGACAAACACTATTAATACCACAATCAAAACTATCTGCGATGTTGGATAGTAGGTATTTGACCAATGACCATATTCAAAACACATCGCATACGGAGATGTATGATATCTGCCGAACGAAAACCCGAGACAATAAAATTGCATTATTGCGTCAGAATGAATAAAAGCACCACGTGCATGTGCGATGTGCAGAATAGTGGTTCGCAAGCACCGGTCTGTGGATCGGTGACGGTCCGTGGCGTGTGTCCTGCCCGTTCGCCAGATACAATCGAATTTTGTATCTCCTTTCCAAAATGCAGGATGTTGTGCGCTTTTCTATTAATGACAGAAAAACATCATATTTTGAATTTATTAGGAAGTTCGGGACGTATTTTTCGTATGGTGCTGCAACAGGGAATTCCTGGTCTAGTTCGAGCGCGCGGCACGATGGTGCAGAGCAAGTGTTATAAATGGCTTTTCAAAAGCAGCCGAAAACTCATTTCGAAATAATAATGATGATCTTTTCGGTCGATCATGTGATATTTTGACGACGAGGATCAAAAATTAAAGGAATCTACAAATCGCCAAGTTTATACATCAGTTCCACTGCGATCATCGCCCGCGAATATTTCAATGACTTCTTTACCTCGGAATCAAAAGCGGACAAGTACATGACACGCGCGTCCACGTCGTCCAAATATCATAAAATTGACTGAAAAAATCATCGCTCCATCAGATATACCGGACCTGACGTGTGGAACAGTACCCCGCCGGCCATCCGACAGTCGGCGATCATGTCCACATTCAAGTCGAAATACAAGCAATTACTACTAAAAATATACTAGTGCGTCCTCAAGATTACCGGACCACAACCTGGCCTATCGATCTCGCCTTCCATGACATGCCCCCCATTTTTGTCACTCGCTTTTTTCTATACCATCTTCTTTTACTTTTCATTCAGTGTGTATGGCTTCTCTTTACATGGCCTTCAGTGGTTCTCAAACTTCTTGACACTGCGGCACACTCTGAAAATTAAATAGTTTGCGGCACATTGGCACACGGGTTCTCAATTTTTTTTACTTAAGGCACCTGAAAATTACCAGAATACTCAGAAGCACCTACAGTCGTACAGATGTGGTCTCTGACGAAATGCATGCATCAACCCTTTCGGATCACTCAGTAGGATTCGCTCTATTTCGAAGAATAAATTACGGTATCTTCTATATCTGCGGACATGTAACAAATACGTCTACGAATAGTTTCATTTGACACTGTAAGCGTCTTCAATTCTTCTGCAGCTTTGTTCCCAAATATTTGTTTTACAATTCTATTGCAAGCTGGAAGAATAACGTTGCCCCCTTCCATGTGAGGGTTTGAATTTTTAGCGATTACCTCTGCTACCACATAACTAACCCGAAGCTGCGGTCTGCGCTTATATACTACTCCATGAGATTTGTTCACTGCCCGCTACTACATAGTCGATGTAATTACCATGGCCTGTTATAGGCCAACCACAATCGCCACATACGAATAGGGTATAATGTAAGGATACTGTGATTGTGATTAACGTAATTACTGTCACGCGTTCGACAGAACGGGCTCGAAGGCGAGAGGACTGGTTGTGCTGTTTTAACTGGAACGTTTTAAATACATTGAACTATATTACAAGCTATCGCGGCCCAATGGCGAATATGAAGTTAACTGATATTGTGANGAATTACGTAGATTATCCAACGTCTGGGGATTTTGCAAAGNGGGTTGAGAAACTAGAACTGGTTGCCGAGCTTCAAGAACTGANGGACAAATTGCCAACTATTTTCCCATTGCTATTGGATGGTGCTGCATTTGCAGTGTTCAAGCAGTTGCCAGAGGNGGACAGAAAGGATTACAGCAAGTCAAAAGAAGCTATTTTGAATGCGTTTGGGGTAAATTGTTACGACGCGTATGGCCAATTCCANCGAAGAATACTGCTGGATGACGANCCTGTCGATGTGTACCTTTCCGACCTAAAAAGGCTGGCGCTNTTGATTGGGTTGAAGGTGGATGNATCCGAGGCGTTAATTCGGTGCGCATTTGTAAATGGACTCCCATCAGAAGTTTCAGGCCAGTTAAAGTCTGTAGCAGGATTGNACAAAATGAATTTGAGTGATCTTGTTGCACGGGCACGAGTAATAATGTCGGTCCGCAGCAGCTTCAGNGTATCGTGCGCGGTCGGCTCGCGTCAGCGGAAGTACAACTGTTTTTTCTGCGGGAAGCTTGGTCAATTTGCTAGAGAATGTTTCCCAGATGTGGAAGTTGTGACCGTCTCGGTCAGTGTGTTCCATTGGGTCACGTCAATATTGGAAGATTCGCGCCGACCTAGAGTCAGTGGGCTAAGTGAAATGATTATTAAAAGAAGATTGGGAATTATCGCGCAGCTATTTCGGGAATACTGCATGGAGGTCACAATCCGTTGGGTACCATCGTCGGAGAATCTCGCAGATGCACCAACGAGAGTCCCGCAACGCTGGCTAAAGAAGGTGTGTCTTGGAGTAAACCGGCGTAATGAGAACGTGATTGAACTGGTACGGACTCTTCATAACGTGCATCACCTAGGTGTGAATCGGACGCTTTTTGTGGCCAAAAGAAGCATTGGCGAAGCCGTTACTCGTGATGTTGTTCAACGAGTAATCAATGAGTGCAACATCTATCGCAGAATTGATCCAAGTCCCGTGAGATGGGAACACGGGCAGCTTTCCGTTCCCGTTGTCTGGGAGCGCCTGGCACTTGACATTACTTACGTCAACACTCGACCATACCTGAGTTTGATCGACAGCGGGCCTAGTCGATTTGCGATATGGCGGGCGGTGCGAAATGAAACGGCCGATAAAATCATCCAGATCCTTGAACAAGTCTTCTCGGAAAGAGGTGCGTCGAGTGAAATTCTGAGTGATAACGGACCTTGTTTTACTACCCAGAAAATGCGCCAGTTTTTGAACAGTTGGGGGTGGAACATGTGTTCAGCTGCGCCTACCGGCATTCTGGAAACGGTATTGTGGAGCGGAATCACAGAACTATCAAAAGAATGGCCGCGAGATCTGGAGGTAGTGTTGAACGAACGGTGTATTGGTACAATCACACTCCGAATTCGGAGCATAATTTCCAGGAATTTACAATTTTCATTCGACTGTGGGATAAAATATTAATCGTTATTTACCGAGTATGGAATTTGATTTTTATTCGGATGTTACTGGCCTCGGACATGTCATGCGTACAATCCCATGCACTCGCCGAAATCGAAATAAGTGATGAAAATGTCAATCTAATTTCATTAGTCCATAGGTTACCAACACGGTCGCATGTCGGCCGTAAGGACCAGATCAATCGCCCTTAGCGGCAGTGGCAAAGACTCAAATCAGAGCTCTAAAGATCGAAGTACAGAGATGCGAACGTAGTTTTGGGTCGATACAGAGGGGTGTTGCTCGTCTTACCAGGGAGACCGAGAGGGAATCTGGTTAATATTCCATATATTTGACGTGGATATTGGCACTTATGTGTCAAGTGCAGCTTCTCAACGGAATTCCGAGACGCTGGCGTGTGTTCCGCGAAGATTTATGTTTTCCCGGTAAGGAGCGGGAACCCATCCAAGTATAGCAGTGGTCGGGAACCTTTTTTGTCCGAAGAGCCATATTGGCCCTATTTTTTCCATCTCAACTCCCTAAGAGCCATACATGTCAATCAACTGTTACGACACAATTGGAAATTCGTGACGTTATGGTAGCACTTATTCAAACTCACTGCATGGGATCTCTCGTGTGCGTCACATTTTCTCTGTAAAAACTGGTCTCTATTGTTCGTAAATAAAGCTCGAAACGAGAGGTAAGACGCAGACGGACCAAGTCTCACCAATGATACCGTAATTCATCGTAAGTACCTTAGAATTTTACAACTGATATTATTCGAATGCGACTGTCACACTGATTCCGAAAATCTAAATACTTATCGACTTCTCAATTCTCAAAGTATTCGGCGGTAACATAACGTTGCGCTATGGCTACACGCATACATTTTATCGCCAGTACTACACAGAACGTTGAGAACGTGGAACGTGGATAGCTATGGCGTTGTTTGTAATCCGAGTTTGTAATTGTGAACGTCACATCCACAACAGTTCATTTCGCGCCGTAGATCAGGAAGACAATGGGTATTTGAAAATTGCGTTTTGATATGGGCGTCGCCATGTCTACTATGCTATGTAGGGTTGTAACCAAGTCACAAGGCTGCGAGTCACAAGTCAATCTCACTTTTATATTTTTGACTCGAGTCAAGTCGAGTCATTTTCAATTCCCACTGAGTCAAGTCCGAGTCCAAGTCAGCGAACAGAGATTCGAGTCCGAGTCATGGTATTATGACTCGAGTCCGAGTCCAAGTCATTGTGTTCACTGGAAACTGTCCAGTTAAAGTCTTCCTAAACCCACTTTTTAACTCTGTTTGGTGATGTTGAATGGTTCGCATTTATAATATATCAATTTTCCTCACTTTTAGCAGTTTCTGGTCGCATTTTCAAGCACCAGTACCAACAAACGAAATTCCAATAGTGTGTTGGCTTCGAAATTACAATGAAATGTCGGTCTTCGCCGTCTGAATCTCGAGTCAATGACATGCTTCGAGTCATGCACAATGACTCGAGTCCAAGTCGAGTCAATACACAGATTGACTCGAGTCGAGTCGAGTCATTTCCGTATTTTGAGAAAATGACTCGAGTCGAGTCGAGTCATCCGAAAATCGTGACTCGAGTCTGACTCGAGTCGAGTCATGACTCGAGTCATTACAACCCTGATGCTATGCTCTTTGATTCAACGTATCGCACAATTCAAGATTTCGATTAGGATACATCGCGAGGAGGTTTGAGTCACCAGCCATTTCCATGGCGTGGGTTCGAATCCCATCGCTGCCACCACACCAGAATACAGAACCTGTACTCCCTGTTGCACCACGAAACGATGTCGACGCACGATGAACGTTCATTACAGAAGAGACATCCTAACAGCACGAGTAGTCGTTATATAAGGCAACTGAATAAACGGCGCAATCAGAGAACTAATCATTAGCCTGCCAATTAACAGGCGCCGAGGTTCGGCTCCACTATAACACAAACAATACTGGCCAAAAAAGTGCAAGTGAAGGTGACTTATTCGGCATTATGAGTTTAAAATTTTGAATTTGAAAAAATAATATACGGTGAGAAATCTTAGAATTACAAAAACTCGAATACCATCACTTCTACAAGTTGTGATTGACTTGTAATTGCGTTTACTGCCGTTCGCGACTCTGTGTACTTATCAATATTACGTCACAGCGACAAAATTCTTTCTATATTTCGAACTCGGTTAACATCATTTACTGGCGGTCACTCCTGAAGAGGGCCAGTCGAAAAGCTTCGAGTGGAATTAATTTGCAATATGAACGTATTGTTTGCTGCAATATTTAGTCAAATTTGTTTAGCACTGTGTTTAAAAACAACCCAACAATTTTATTGCCTGCTATTGGACGAAAACTTTTCAAATTAATCATTTTGTATTCCGGTATTACAACTGTAAATAAACGTTCATTGCAGAAGAGACCTCCCAACACCACAAGTAGGCTAGTCAATCAACGGCGCAATCATGGTACTAATTACCAGGAACCGAAGTTTGATCGGCTCCAGTAAAACATAAAACAATACTGGCGCAATCATTCGGCATGACGTCCTATCAGCATGTATGATGTTAAATGTTTAAATAGTCACCTTTTCTGCGACCACAAAGAAAATATATTTTCGACCATACCATTTTATTAGCTTTTTTTGTGGTATTCATGGTCTTTGTCAACTACTATGGTCATTTACACCAGGCCGACATATTAGGGTTACCATACGTCTAGGTTTTTGAAAATGTCCTCCGAGAACGCCTAAATGTCTTCCTTTTTAGCAATTCCTCCTCCTTTACAGCGTTTACAGCTAAGATAACGGACAGATTCGAGTGAAAATGGGCATGACGCTAAATAGCAAAGACGGACGTTCGAGCGGGAAATTCATGGTTCGATCGAAAGTGACGACCTTTTTTTAGTCTTCAGCAGCGGTTCTCAACCTTTTTCACCTCGCGGACCGTTAAAATTTCAGAATATTTGGCGGACCGGTAGACTTTCAAAAATTGAAATAACCACAAAATGTAAAGTATGCAACCGTTTTTTGCACGTATATGGTGCTAGAGAGTGACATTTGGAGGGATTAGATCGGTGGTTCCCAAACTTTTTCGGTGTGAGGGCCAAATTTAGAATTTCAGAGTACGGTCGGGGCCGCACGAATACTACGGCTATGAAACGGACCCAAACATGCATCATGGCTATTACGGAGTAGTTTTATTGCACTTGCGAGATTTCAAAACTGTACACTGTTTACCGCTACTTATCTGCTGCATTGGGTGTCCGTTGAGTGAATCAGCCTTTCTCGCCTAAACGCGCGAAGCGCGAGAAATTTCTTCAATTTCATGACTGAATCGGTCAATATGACCGGGAATTGGATGTATTGCTATCAATTTTCATCCGGTGTCTGTTCACGTATTCTGATCATCGGTAGAGCTGAGTGAGGTGTGTTTGAAAAGAAATGGGTCCCCTCAATAGTAATTATATATCTCCGGGGCATACCCGTTGGCAGGAACGTAACAGCACTTCGTCAGGACCCCGGGCTCCCATAAGGTGATAAACTGACCCTGCATCACGTTGTTCACTTTTGCCACGAAATAAAAGTTGTACTGTTTAGTGAGACAGCGCGACGCGCGAATATTTCGATAATTCATGATAAAATCGGTGAATAAGATCGGGAATTGCATGTTTGTGCTCTTTGCCCACGTAATCAGATTTACCGGTAAAGCTGAGTGAGAGGTGTCTTTGAAACTGCAGACCCCGCAAAATTAAACATCTTCGGGCGGGCTCCTAGGTATGAGTTTTCAAAAAGTGGCATGAATTTTTAAAAAATACTGTATAAATTTATGCTAATTCACGAAATAATTTTGGGCCCCCTTCGAGCTCGGCTCCCCTCAATTGGGGGATTTGGGGTGGGGAAGTTACGGCCCTGACTATAGGACTACCAATTATGCTGCTTTTAGCTGGCTAAGCAGTATGCATCTCGGCGTATATTCAACCGTGAGTCACGTGTTGCACGTCTAGCTATCATAGGGTTACCATACGTCCTCTTTTAAGATGATTTTTCCTCTTTTTTGATTTTTTTTAAGTGACCTCGGAGGTCGCCCAAATGTCTTCTCTTTCGGGATTTTGTATTCTTTTTTGAGGATTTTGGTTACATATAGGGTCAAATTCGACTGATATACATTAAGTCAGCACTGTAGGAACGATACGGCGGCTATTTCGGGAGCTGGACCGGAAAGGTAACCTTTTTTTTCAGTCAACCACCTGTTAATGTGAAAGAAAAACTGTATTTTCCGGGAGTTCAGCCGCTTTTTCTTTTTTAGTCAAGCGACCACGAAGTGAGGAAAATTTACCATTTTTTTCAGGATTTTCCTCCAGTTTTGAAAGCTATAAATATCTAATTATATCTATAGCTACTGCTCGTTCAACTGGAAAGTTAGGGCGTTGGCAGTCTTTACTCACAACTTTCCTGCAATTCTATAATTAGAAACTACAACTTTCCTGCAATTCTATAATTAGAAACTACGGAGGCCAAGCCAAGGAAGAGTATTTTAAAAATATAAATTTTATTTTTCGTCATAAATTGATCTCCTAATATATTTTGGGGGCCGCAAGAAGGCTATCTGGGGGCCGCATGCGTCCCTCGGGGCCGCGGTTGGGAATCACTGGATTGGATCGTAATTAATTATGTTCGTGATGGCATCCATGTGATTCTTGGTATTTTACGGTAGAAGCTTTTTTGGTGGAACCAAGCACCTTGTCGTGCCACCTTGCTCATTGTCCACTACCACCAGAAGTAGGCTACTCTTGCTACTACGAATAGAGAGAGAGAGAGAGAGATGATATTCTTTTCCACCTGTACCATCGAGATGCTGTGACAACGGAGTTGCGATACGGCCGTGAGGTCATCAGTCTGCGCCCCCGTTTTTTCTCCTCCATGCTATCCGTGATTGCTGAGCGCCTAGTAGGATAGCTACGGATACCAATTTTCGAGTCTTTGGTATGACCCCGCCGGGGATCGAACCAACGACTTACCGATCGAGAAGCCGGTACAATGCTCCGCATGTAAACACCGGACAACAGCTAAACCGGCCATCCACAAAACCAAGGCCGAAAAAGCACTTCGTCAGCCTCCCTTCAAAAATGTTGGTCTTGGGCCCCCACAGGGTGATATGCCAAACTTCCGGGGGACTTGGACCCCCCTTCAGACCCCACAGTTGGATGGATTCTTTCAGGAGTAGCCTACTTGTAAGCATATCCATTCTACTCAGTGTAGGCAGAGAGTTTATGTTAATTGCGCCAAGCGCGATTTTGTAAAATAATTTATGACTGAATCGGTCAATAATATTAGTAATTGCATATATATTGCTATGAATTTTTCATGCTCTCAAAATTATCAGATTTTCCGGTGGAAGTGAATGAGTCTTGGAAAACAAGGGGAACGTAGGCCTATACTTGATAAATAAACATATTCCGCGGGCCTGTCGGAGTAAATACTTCGTTGCATATCAATATTTCGTGACCTACTGTCCGTTATTATAGTGAATAAATATTGCATACTAAACTAAGAGACGGACTAGATTCCAGATTGATTTTTCTCACTGCCAAATAATTCTCTCTTGGATGGCATTTGTCCTTTAACGTACACATTGTCAGGACAGCGAGATTAAGCGCCACCAGGCGCCTATGGATAATTAGTCATATCTATCTATCGAAGTTTTCGGAAAACAAAGGGAAGTTCTATGCAGCCCAGGTTTTCTCGCTGCCGATTCTTTTTCGCAAACCTTTCGTAGTCCCGTGTTAGTGCGTCGTACGCGGTAATGACTGACAACGAAATGCCTATTTCTATAATAAATCATGTGTAGGCCTATTTCTTGGAGAGGCACCTAATAAGCAAGGCATTCAGGCCCGCGATACCGCCCCCATATCGCCCCTGCGGAGCGTTTCCACCCCCTTCAAAATACAAATCGCCCCTTGGGGGCGCTGGCGACAGGCTTAAGAAACACTGACTTAAGGATTATGTTTTTGACTTCTGCACTTACAATTTTCAAGGCAGACTATTTACACTTGTACTTTTGTTAAGTTTGAGGGAACGTTCTCTTTAGCTTTCGTTGAGAAATTGTCATGATAAGCAGCCGATACAGTGCGGTATGCTAATTTCTCGTGTTGTAAAGTCTCTAAAATGCACTTTGCCGTTTCGAAAGTAGAGGGACCTGTGACCAATGTTCCCTCTAAGCTGCGCACGTGCGCAAATGCGCAGGGCTGAAAGGGTCTCTACGCACAGAAAATCTACGCTGCGCACAAAAAATCAGAAGTGATGTTTTTTTTTTATAAGTTGTTGCGCACTGTTGCCCAATGGACCACGCAGGCGCGCAGATACGTGTAAATTAAGATGGAACATTGCCAGGGCCAAATAGTGTTATCACTGAAGTCTGAAACCGAGGTACAAGTGCGCCCCGCAAAGGTAAGCTAACTATTGCGCTCCGTGAAGAAATTAGAGTTCACAATCTCCTGCGCCTCATGGAAGATATTTCTTTAGTATGGCCTCGTACACGTGAGCGATACTGATATCATTTCAATAGCGCATTATTTTCTGTGAATGGCGAAATAACATGGTTTAACAACGTCATAAATAACAATGGGCTAGCTCGAAGTTAATCTGCGAGAAACTAACGAATGATAGTCTTCTTCGCGTGGCATGAACATTGCGTAAGATTTACTCAGGACCGTAACTTTCGCACCCCAAACCCCCAATTGGAAGGGCCGAGCTCGAAGAGGGTCCAAAATTATTTCGAGAATTAACATAAATCATGGTGTATTTTTTGAAATTTTTCAGGAATTTTTTTGCGCTACGCGCGTTTTATTATTGTAATATATCTGATTATTGGGTACCCTTTCCCAACAAAAATTAGGCATGATTTATAGAAATGGGCAGTTGGCCGTCGGCCCTTACCGCTCCATGACGCGCCAAGACACATGAAGTTAAAGCATATGTAACATGCGAATCCAAGAAATGCGCCAGAACGATAAGCAGCGAGTAAACCTTGGGTGAAAAAGACTGCCCCGGTGCTGACCGAAAACTTCGATATATATACAAATATATGTGTAATTGTCCGTGTCCATGGGCGCCTAAATGACTGGCGCCGAATGTTCCTGTCCTGGCGATCCGAGTCCCACTGCATGACAAATGCCATATCGAGGGAACATTATTTTCCAGTTAAGAAATACCAATTTGAAATCGTGTAGGTCTTTTACTTTAGTACGTTTTGGCGATTTCAATATCTTTTGACATAGCAGATAGGGGGTCACGAAATAGCATCATGTAACGAAGTCTTTATATCAACGGGTACGGCCGAAGATATTTTATTATTATTTAGAGGGCCTATCTATTCCAACACACCTCACTGGATCAGGTATACCGGTAAATCTGATTATGTGAGCTGGGAGAGGATAAAAATTGATACCAATATGTACGCAATTCCCGATCATATTGGCCGAAGCAATCATGAATTGCAGAAATTTTTTCGCGCCTTGCGCGTTTAGGGACGCTACTACTAAATGGGCACCCAATGTACATGATAAGTACCGGAAGAAGCATAGAGCCGTAAGGAGTCTGAGAGGCGAAGCCCCCAGTAGTAAGTTTTATCACCCTATTGGAGGGTGGTTGCGCACTGTTGTCCGAGGGCCTGCGCAGTGAGTTGGCGTGTTTGCGCAGACTCTTGGAAAATTAGAGGGAATATTGCCTGTGACCAAATCTACTATTTCAAACTACTAATCTCAATCAATTTGATTTTTACTTTCACTAGAAGTAGTCTTGACCAACGGTAAATCCCTGCTTTTTCTCAACTATATAAACATATTATTAGGCTACCCCAAGACTGACTACTTCGGCCGATCCCTGTGTACCAAAGATAAGTAGCCTTTAGGCTACAATGAATGATGGACACAAGTTCAAAACAGGTGTATCGTTAGTCAGCAGGATTCTTGTTGAGTAAAGGTTTCTGATATATTCGAATACCTCCAACACATTTTCTGCAAATTCATCTGTCCAATCAGGCATATACAATTTTGAAGTATTTGGCTCAAGAGCGTCGCGCGATTTCCACTGCTTTGCAGATCATATGTGGAGTAAAGGGAATCAGTCATGGACTCGGTACTCTGAGTAATAAGATCAACCATGTGTCAGTTTGGTATGATAGTGGCGAGATAGCGTAGTGCTGGGGATCTCAACCTTTTTTTGGCCGTGGCCCGTTTTGAAAATATGCTGTGACCCACCTCTTGTCTTAAAGTCATAATCCTGTTCAATGCGTGCATGGTAATCAACGGTGCCGCATGCCTATTACTATAAAATATGCGCATTTTTCTCTTAATTTACTGATGATATTTAAATGTAGAACTTTCGGCCCATAAAATTGCGCGAAGCGCGACTAAAATCTTCATGTCCAATAAATATCCACCATTAAATGACCAACGAAATAATCTTGGGCCCCTTCGAGCTCCGTAATTGGGGGTTTGGGTGTAGCAGTCCCGGCGTATAATATGATAGTCCGCTGCTCCATTCGCTTCGCGAAACACAATGATCAAATCCACGCATCCGCTGTGTGATTGGGATTTTAGTTCCACTATTGTGGGTAATATTATAATCATTTTGGGTCAGCTTCAAACAATTAATTGGTGAATGGGGGGTACTACAGAGAAGTGGTTACTTCAGCATTACTTACATTAATTCCAAAATTTTCTAAATAGCTTTTTGACCCACCTCAAATGCTCCTGTGGGCCACCCTTTGAGAACCCCTGGCGTAGTGGTATAAACCATAGATGCAACACCAATGGGTTGCGAGTTCGAGTCCGACTGAGGTCGACTCCAGAAAGTGTTTGAGGTTTAGCTAAGCTCCTCGCCATTCATCCGCGTAAGCTGTGTCTTACAGAAAGCCTAGAGATGGTCGTGCTACAAGTCGGCAGATACGGAAGAAAAATGAAGAATATATCTAGGGTTATCATATTTGAAATCGCAGGGGAGCGGAGGGAGAGCCCTTAGTTACATTAAAGATGCTTTGCAGTTTATGGTCAAAATCAGTACCTTAATTTATTTGTATAAGAGATACCAAATTAAACCTTCAGAATATCTCTTTATCGTATCATACAGAATAATATTGTTCAGTTTTGGGACCCACCACCTCACATGAATGTTACATATATATTATGGATTGCTTTGTTTGGAATACATTCATGTTAAAGTTAATTACTGAGTGTGGTACTAAATTCACTGTGAGCGAGCAAAGATTTTACCACATTCTCAGGCCTCGATTGAAGCGCATAATATTTCCGATAGTAAAGTCACAACGTTAAAATACCGATGGGACTTAGGCCTCTTACCCATTGCTTTTTACTATAATCCTTTAAAATGAGGGAGGGCATATCTAGGCAATTTTTGAAGAGGGCGCTGGAGGAAATAAGGTTAAGGACCACTGATTCAAGTAGTTCAGATAGGCCAAACTCGCTAAACCATACACGATTACTCTGTAAAATATACTACATGCGTCCAGCACAGCCAGATTGCATAGACAATTTTACCTGTTGATGCAGATGTGGTGATCATACTATAGTTGAGCTCCAAGCTCGTATCGATCATGTCTATCTGACACCAAATAGTGTGCATGCGCATGTGCAATTTCTGTACCACCATTATTGCTGCGTTTGCCATAGATCTCGGATGGAATAAAATAAAGACTCGCCCTCTCTCTGTAACCACATATGCTGGTACGTTCAAACAATCTTAATCGGTTTCCTATCGAATATCAAGGCTGTACATTGGTATACAAACTTACGAGGTTTAGTTCATGTCCGGACGAGGTTTAGTTCATGTCCGTATATTTCAAATATGTCCCCCAAATCACAAGGCCACAAAAATGACAAATATCTAAAGAATCTGTGTGGAACGCAGAAACCAGTTCGCAGCCAAGTCTTTTCAATTCTGGCATAGATATCCCGGTACTTCATTCAAGCCCACCGAAATTCGTAACATCTGTTTATCACAGTAACAAACCATGCATGCCTAGATAATGTATTGCAGAATTCTAATCGAATTATAAAATCGAAAAGGAATGCATCTTTGTTTACAAAGTCGTATAGTAAGAAGATTTACTAATATTTCACCCCACGAATATCAAACCATTTAGCAATAAAACTAATAACTAGGGCCATTTAAAGTCATTAAAGTCATATTTTTTTCTATGCATCAGTAAGTCGTGAAATCAATTTTAACGCAAAAACCGCATCCATATGGGGTATATTAAGAAAGTTATAAAGTCATATAAAGTCATATTTTCCTGGTTAGGTCATATTTGAGTTATAAAGTCATATTGTTTTATACTTTAAATAAAAAGTGCTAATTGAAGCAATTACGCACTAAGAAAGTAAGGCAATTTCTGATTGAACGAAGGCAAACTGTAAGGTTAGCCTACATAAGTCATAACGCCTACGAGGTCACACATTGCATTATGAGGTCACACACTGCATTGTGTTGCTACACAATCTGTTTTACTTCTGTGCACTGAAGTGGGACGTCATTTGAAGTTCAGAGACTTCCACAAGTGAAAGAAATAGTCAACGCATGGGAAGCTGAAGGAGTTATTGTAAAGAGCGTCAAAGATTCAGTGAACGATCCAAAGTTGACGAGTTAACAGAAATATGCCTCCACTACAACAATATTTCAAACTTGATACTGAAAATGTAACGTACACTATCAAAGAGGCTCATTCTGATGTAAATGCCCTCGAATTCGGAAAAGATCCGCTTGAGCTCAAAAATTACATTAAGAAGCGATTGGACAAAAACGATGTGAAACAAATTATGGAGCTACAAAGACAAGACATTTCACCAGCGCTGTATGCAAAACTGCAAAGTGTCAACCAACATCAGCGTCTGTGGAGCGGTCATTTTCCTTACTAAAGTCAGTTTTACGTCCAAATCGTAACTTTAAAGACTCCATCATTCCACACTACATGAAACTACTACAAAAGTGATTTAGAATAAAAATGGATGCGTATTACTGTTATGTTGTTCATGTTTTACTCGTCAGTTCCATGAGTGACGTTGGTTACATGTAAAAATACATGATTTTCGCATAAAGTCATATAAAGTCACATTTTCCCAAAAATAAAGTCATACAATTGATTTTTTAAGGTCATATAAAAATGTCCCTACTAATAACGGAGATGGCTACTCGACTAGATTGTTCTATTCGTCAGATTCCTTGATGATTTCAAAGTCTTCAGAACTGCTATCTGTGCTGAATTGATTCGGCAAACTGCTGTGGATATCCCAGGGCATTCCAAACATGCTTGAAGGTAGAGGCGGGCAATGAGAGCTATCGAAGAAGCTCATATGCTTCACAGCCTGTAAAGGTAGAGACAAGGGCAGCAATTACAAGAGTTCGGATATGAAATATGTGTCAAAGTACTTTCAGGGGTTCATGGAGAATGTAGGAATGAGAATTCACGAGATGGGCGAATCATGTTTAGGAAATTGAGAGTCGGAAAGATCTCACGATAGTGTAGTGGTAAGTAGCCTAGTCATATGCAACTGAGACAAGGTGCTACTGTTACTGCTACATTTATACATACATAGTGCAGTGTCAAATCAATCTAGTGTGGCGTATCACCATTCACAGTCATATCCGCTGAAACATTCATGGCGAATTCATTAACACAACATTGATTGCTTTCATAATAATTTTTTTTTAGTAGACTCTTAGATGTACTCCAATAGATGCAAGACTGGGCAACTAAATGACAAAAAAATTTTGACAGAACATCTTAGGAGTGCTGTCTGGGTTATGAAGGTTGCTGCGGGCGAGATAGTTTAGTGGTTACGATAAGCGCCCACCAAGCAGACCGATCGGGTTCGATTCCCGTCGGAGGTTTATTTGGGCTCCTTTTCCCCTGCCGTTGCCGTTCTTACGGCGACAAAAAAAGCCCAGTCAAAGACCCGACGAAAGGAGGCACTCACAAGGAATGGAAAGAACTAGTCGAAAGGGCCGCGGCTTCAAAAAAGATCAACATCGAAAAGAACTGTGACATCGGGCACTCTAGGCCGAGGTGGATGTTAGAGTAAAGGATCGCTACTGATGCGTGTCGTTCTCTGTCGTTTTATCGCATTGTGTGTGACTTGTTCAGATAAAAATACTAACCCAACAATGTTATGTTATGTTATGATTACGAATATGACATTTTTCTCAGATTGACTCCGGTTAAGAGGATAGTTAAGCCCAATTTACTGTTTTTACCCCCTTAATATTTCAAGTACAGGTTGTAGGAAGTATATCATAGCTTTTACGACTTTTTACACTGATCTATGCTCCTCAAAATGGAAGTCTGTCAAGCCTAAAAACTGTACTTTTTTACGAAGGGAATAAATTTTCTCCTGTATCAATATGTCATCCTACCAAGATGAGACAAGCATGGAGCTTTGTAAATGTGTACTTGGAAAACTTGATTACAATATTCATATGCGGCTCATCTCTATCAACTTTTAAATGCTCAATTATCTGCTGGGCCAACAAAGTGGGTATCCCAAGTATCAGGGTTGTAATGACTCGATCCGAGTCATGTTTTTATAGACTCGATTTGTATTCGAGTCATTGTACATGACTCATCGAGACCGACTTTTCACGGTAACTTCGAAGAATAGTTAAGTTACCACATTATTGATATTTCGTCTACCAGTCCCGATACTTGGAAAATAGAGCCAGAAGCTGTTAAGACTGAGGAGAATTGTCAATATTATAAATGCGAGCAATTCTATATCACTTGAACAGAGTTGAAAA
>KE605567.1:0-27780 GCA_000444245.1 Botryllus schlosseri
AAGGTCGAGTATGGTAAAGATGTGCTCCGATCTGACACTTTAGCCTACAACACATTGCGGATTTCACGCAAAAGCCGGTGTATCTGCGGTAACGTTAAGTGAGATGATGATATCATTCTCAGTTTGCATTCAAATATTTACTTTGATCGTATATTCTCCAATGTCAATTTCACCGTGAAATTGTGGCCTTCAAGCCATTTGCGTACAACCCCCCCGTCACTTGATCAGCCTATTCCTCAGTAAATTTTACGCAAAATTCGGTGTTGGTCTGTTCGCATTAATTTTGACAGTGTACCATACCGAAAAGGGCCATGAGGCCACTTCTCGATAATGTCATGTAACAGTGCACCAAGTTTAGGGCTTTCATCCACGTATTTATTCGGTAATATATTTTTCAAAGGCGATTTCGCAGCAGACCTATAAGACAGTAATAAAAACGTATGTGTCGCGTTACAGTCTCCAGTTTCAAGGCCAAAATCTCTTATGCTGTACCGAGACCAAATTTCCGAGGCTGCTATTCTTAGTCCTTTACAATGATGTTTTGGATTCAATAGGACAGGCCCAATCTATGAGATAACAATTGCGTATCTGTCCGAATTCGTTGACCTTTCCAATTAGGCTTACGCTATCTCTCGAGTTATAGTCATTTCCATTTCTGCAGATAATTAGTCAGGTCTAATGCGAACATGAACCGTGTTGAATCTTTGTTCCGTACGCCGTTTACGCAGTTACCACACTTCAAGTCACAGCTCACCAGCGGACCTCTCGTGGCACATACGTTAAAATCACTGTTGCCGGGAAATTCATGTTACCGTACCATCATTAAGTTACTTGTTTACGTTGGAAAACGCCATTGTGACGTCATCTTGATAAAAAGTCGCTTGCAGCCCTTGCCCCACCACCCGATATTGTCACGAGCCGCCACTGCTATTAACTATAGGGCGGAATGACGGTAATCTAATTCTAATCTATTTGCGAAATGTGTCTATGCCCTCATTTTATTTTTAATCATTTAGCAGTCTTCCTGAAAATGCTATCGGGGAACTGTATAGTGTGGAAAGAGCCAAGCTTGATGTACAGACAATTACCATTGTCGTTTTTCAAATCTGGATCGAATCGAATTGCAAAATTCATAATATGGACGAGAAAACGGCTAATTGCAAAATATTCACATGAAATTCTGTTATGTTGACTAAAACGAAGGTCATTTTTACAACACGTCTCCCGGGAGACCCGGTCGAGCGTCCAGATTCCAGATTACGCGTCATTCATAGCGTTTCTATACAATCGCCTGACTGTAAAGGAAAACGAATTGCCAAAGTCTGATCACATTTGGGCGTTCTCGGAGGACATTTTCGGTTTCCTGAAAATGGGGGACAAATCCTCATAGAGGAGGGCGTTTGGTAACCCTGTATGAACTCAACTTGGTTTTAGTTCCACTTCTTCCCAATTTGGAATGTAACTCAATTTACAAGTTATTGAGGGTCCATTTTAATCAATGATCTACAATTTTATAGTCCTAATCAGATCTGAAGACGAGAAAATTATTTAGTTGTCCACTCTGCTCAAGGGTATATCCTATAGGCAAGTCGCGGCTATTTGTCTCTACAATTGGTTGCGTTTCCTATTCACCTTATATGTCCGATCGTAGTCACCAAGATAGCGATGAAAGCTCCGTCACTGAGCGCAGACCCGATGACAGGGAGAGATTGCGCCGCCGAGCAGTGCATGAACGTGAAGAGAAGTATGCCCACAAACTCTGCGGCTAGCGGCATCACGTATTTTTCGTACCTGTGCGAGGTCACAAAGTTCAACTTCACTCCTCAATTAATTTTGATACTCGAGAAATTGCATCATTGCGTCTGCGCCCAGACTTTTACAAACTACAAACTACTGGGGTTTCAAATGCACAACTAGAACTAGAAGTACTCATTTTTGAAAACTCGTAACTGGAACTAGAACTAGAACTAACGACCTGTACGAATCCGCATTTAACTAACTGAAACATCATTAACTAGATCCTGAAGCAGCTCAATAATAATCTGTTTTATGATATGTCATTGTTTTATCAGAGCGGGATCGGATTTCTACATAAACATCAGTACGAGTCTGAAATGGGAGGGGTTTCTACTACCCCCAAAACCCATCACTGTTAGTAGTGATGACTCTGAGCTATGGTTATGGCCGCATGAACATCACACTACAGAACGCCGGTATCACGATTCGCGCCAAATCACGACATCCTGTTTCCTAGTTGCTTTTCTCCTAATTTTTACTATGCTCAACTACAACAATTCACAACTACTCACTTTTCAAAATCTAGAGCCAAAACTAGATTGACTGACAACTAACTAAATCGGTAGTTTCTACAAGACTGTCTGCGCTGCATAGCGAAATGTAAGCAACGTAGAATATAGCGATTGCGCAGCAAAACGTGGATATTTCTCGAAGTGTAGGAGCAGCATGGGACGAGTCATAACATGAACATTGACCGGGTGGTGGTAACGTTTTTTTGCGCACCTGTCAGCCCATTTCAGATCTTTGAACGAAGCTTGCGTGCTCGCACTTGACCCGAATTCTTGTTTCCTGTAGAACGGATGAAAGTTTGTATCTTTGTGAGAGTGTAGGCCTATATCGCCTTGTCATCGATTTGTGGGCCATATCGTCACCTCCAGTCAACTTTTTATGTTTGACGAAGCAATAAAATGTCTGTCTGTCTGTCTGTCTGACCAGAGGTGGTCGCTATAACGAAGTAGCTACTTTTCCGAGTACTCAGATATATTTTCCCACTTGCTGTACTTTTACACTGTTGATTTTGTATGGTAGAAATTATCTACACCCAGAGGGTTATCGGTGAAGAAGTAATTGTACTTTTTCAAAACGTAGTTGTTACTGCTAGCACTCTGCTGACTAACTTCACACACACTACGTCTACCTGCAGTTTTGCAAGCAAAACTACCTTCATTAATTTTGAAGGGTTTGAACAGAACTTCAATATACAATTGAATAATATATTCATATTGATTATTTTCGGGGCGGTGGGGGGTGGAGGTAATTGTTAATTGTTGATATACAATATTATTTCCAATTCCCTACTAGTTGCTGACGAATCGTCAGACGAGTGTCAACCAGACATGGGGTAATCGTGATTAGTAATCGTAATCGATTACGACGATTACAGCATTTCCAAGTAATCGTAATCGTAATCGCAATCGATTACATTCGAAAAAAAATCCGAAGTAATCGTAATCGTAATCGACTACTTCACATATCTAATCGATTTCTTTGTGAAAGAACGATTACTTTTCATTTGTGCAATGCCCATGACATGAACTGAACTATGAACATTCATGAGCATTGAGCAACGAAGAGTGTGAAAACAGGATTTGGATAGCAGAAATGTCTGGTTTTCAAACGCCTCTATAATCATTATTACGTCACAGGTATTAGCTTGGTTCTTGATTGCGTAACGAATTATCCGCACGTAGTAAATAGATATTCGATGTAAATAATGTAGTACTGTGATTGTAAGAACACCCGCTGTGGATTATGTCACTGCACTGATCATTACACTGCACACGCCACTACCTCGCAGCAGGATAATAATCACCACACGGCCTAGTTTAGTTTCGTATAGTAACGTATATGTACAAATTGTAGGCTACATTGTACAATGTATAGATGTTTTGTTATGCTTAGGTAAACGCAATCTGACCGTAGCTGATTGGCGAGCGGTAGGCCTATTTACGTATACAATGGACAACGATTTGAAATTTTGTACCCGTCAAATTAAACATGACAATTTCTACATCGAAGCATTAAAAACCAGGCTGCTGATAAAAAAATCATAACCGAGCCGTTATTTTCCGTTACTCGTATAACGGCAGATCGAAATATATGTATTAAGTGGATTGCAGTCAGAAGTTGATGTTTACCTTATCATATTCTCATACGGCCCTACTTAAAACGGGCAACAATTGTTCCTTCGCAATTTTATACTCATCATTCGGATATGCCACTAGCCATCCCCTTACACACCATGTTAGCGTGGATTTCAGCTAGAATCAGTACCGAAACAGCACTTAGCCACCGCCATTCTCACAAATCGGGATCTTGTGCTCCCCATAAGGCGATCAATAAAGCTTGTGGCGGGCGAAGTCCCCCAGAACCCCCTTAAAGGCCGGGCTTTTCACAAGAACTGGAAAACACGATTTGATGCGATGGATCCGCTGTGAAATTGCTGTCAAGTCGCGCCAGGCGCGAATATTTAGGCACATAATTTACGACTATAACTTTATTGTAAGGTGTTAACTCGTGAACTCCTGTCTGCTATATAGTCATCAGATATTGGAGTCGCCCAAACGTAGCGGACGAAAAGAAAACTAAACGAAAAACTTTTGTGAGACGCACCAAAAATTGTCATTTATGCACGTGGTTCATCATTTTCCTCAGTGAGTGCCCCCGGTGGCATTTGTATTGTGGGGCTGAGATTGAAAAGACTATTCTTCGCGACCATCCAGCGCGGCTATGGACAATAGACAAATACACAATGTTTCGGCCAATGTAGCATGTCTTGTTGTGTTGCGGCGCGGTATTGGCTGGCACCGAAATGCCTATTTCTGTGTGAATCATGCCATGGTATATTATGTCATACACAGGAAATGACGTCATTATATCTCATTTAAAAATAAAGACCTTCTCTCATGAGGCCTTTTCATCGCATTCTTGTCTTCCAAAGATAACTTCTCAGAAGCAAAATGAATGTAATCGTGAGTAATCGTGATTACTTTTCCAAAGTAATCGTAATCGTAATCGACTACTCGCGGATTTTGCTGTAATCGTAATCGTAATCGCGTGATTCATAAGTAATCGTAATCGCAATCGATTACATTCATGAAGTAATCACCCCATGTCTGGTGCTATGTGTGTGTATATAGTCCTAATTTAATATTTGAGAATTCTCTCGTCCACAATCATAACCTTTCATGCCACCGAACTACCCGTTGGGATTACTAGCATTCTGGTTGCACTTTGTGATATGAATATTAGGGGCGCGACATTTTATACGAAAGTTCGTGTAACTAATAAAATAAGTGTGATGGTGAGCGTCGGCGCCATCCAAGCAGGCGGCACGGGTTCGATTTCCACCGTCGGATATTATTTTGGGCTCCTCGTCCCCCGTGTCGTTGTTCTTACGGCGATAAAAAAGATTATAAAAATGACCCATTAAAGAAACAAAGAGAGCGTGAAATAGCTTCTAAAAAGTACCGGCGAATAAAGAAAGAATAACATCGAAGAAGACTGACATCGGGCACTAGCAGACATGGGGTAATCGCGATTAGTAATCGTAATCGATTACGACGATTACAGCATTTTCAAGTAATCGTAATCGCAATCGATTACATTCGAAAAAAATCCGAAGTAATCGTAATCGTAATCGACTACTTCACATATCTAATCGATTTCTTTGTGAAAGAACGATTACTTTTTATTTGTATACAAGGACTATGATATAAACTGGACATTAGTTAGCAAGGAAGAGATGTTATCCCTGGTTTATTGATTTGATTTTCAAACGCCACTGCTCATTATTACGTCAGAAGTACTAGCGTTGCTCGTCATTGCGTAACAAGCATCCACACATAGATATTCGATGTACAATTGTATTGTACACGTAGGCTACGTAGTAGCGTGATTGTAAGAAAACCCGCCATGCAGACGCCACTTCTCGTAGCAGGAAAATCATCACCACTCAGTCTCATTTCCAATAGTAACTTATATGTTTGGTTATGCTTATAGTTAAACGTAGTTTGACCGTTGTTGCTTGGCGAGCAGCAGTAGGCCTGTACGTACGTACACCGGACAAAGATGAAAATTTTTGTATTCGTCAAATGAAACATTACGATTTTCACAATGAAGCATTAGAAAAACTAACAGCTGCAATATCATAACCGAGCCGTTCATTGCCTTTTCTCGTAATGGCAGCATCTGTGTTAAGTGGAAGGCAGAATTTTATGTTTACTTTATCTTTTTCTCATATGACTCTACGGGCCCCAATCGTTTTATCGCGATCCCTTACTTGACATTTGGACCTACCACCATAGCCATCCACTTATACATCACGTTAGCGTGGATTGTAGCTAGATTCAGGACCAAAACCTCAGCTATTTATCTCACACTTCAAACGTTGGTGGTCAATTTTCAGGTTGATGACTGAATTCCGTCACTAATATTGGTGATTGCGATATATTACTATCGGGGCTACGATATTCACGTATCGTAGGCCCCGTTACGATTCATTTTTAATCCTCTACCAGCCCCGATGTTCAGGTTTACCGGTACGGCTGGGAGCACGTAATTCTCAATTATTTATGACATCTGATATGTTGCTATAATTACTTTTTTATGGTATGTTAATTCGTGACCTCCGTCTGTTATATAATATCAAAAAATGTAGTCGCCAAAATGTAGCATACTAAAACTTTCGTGAAACTCACACACAAATCATCATGCCTTCATTCCTCGGTGGGTGCCCCCGGTGGCATTTGTAATGTGGGGCTCAGATTGGTCTGGCAGGACTATTCGTCACGCCCGTCCATCGCGGCTATTTACAATGAACACTTACTCGAAGTTTCGACCTAGGTCTTTTTATGGTTGCACACTTCGTGGAGTCGCATGTTGACTGAGCCTGCTTCTGTATTTTGGTGTGTCGTGGCGCGGCAATGACCGGCACCGAAATGTCTATGTCTATGTATTAGGCCTGTCTTTTTTATGGGAGGACGTAGGCCCTTATGCACTTGAAAATCAAGTTATATAGATACATTAAATCACGAGGCTCGAAGAAAATTTTCAAGTTAATTAAATCTCTCAAAAATAGTAATTTATGTTGATTTACGAAATACTTTTGAGTCCCCTACGAGCTAGCCCCGCAACCTATTGGGGAGTTTGGGGTGCGGCAGTTACGGACATGGCAAGAATGCAAATCGGTGGGTGCGATAAATCGTCCTGTATAAAGTTGGGCAATGGGTAAATTATGACGCAACAAGCAAATGACGCATCATTTATAAAGAAAGGCCTTTTCATCACAATCCATATATTGACTTTCAATATAGCTTCTAAGAGTAGTTTCAAGAAGCAAACTAAATGTAATCGTGAGTAATCGTGATAACTTTGCAAATGTAATCGTAATCGTAATCGACTACTCGCTGATTTTGCTGTAATCGTAATCGTAATCGCGTGATTGAGAAGTAATCGTAATCGCAATCGATTATATTCATGAAGTAATCACCCCATGTCTGGGCACTAGGTCGAGATGGTTGCCAGTTCACGAGACCCCTACTGGTTGGTCGCTCGGCATCCCCCTATCTGTTCATTACATCGCATTGTACATTGGGTGTGTGTGTTGTGCAGATGAAAATATAATCTGTCGATTGATTGAAGTTATATTCATTTGCAAGTGGACGTTGAATAGGGTGTGGAATCTACCAAGGTCGTACGCGGGTCCTGTGTAGTCTCGAGTATATAGGCTACTCCGAAAAGGTAGCTTTACTTCCTTACTTACCACTTCTGACCCTACATTTTTCGAACAGATCATATGTATCTGTATTAGAGATCGACCGATATTGATTTTTGCAGGTCAATACCGATACCGATTATTATCGACAAATTCAAACGGCCGATTACCGATAAAATACGCGGAGATCGATTTCCCAAAAAAAGTATTATATATTAGGCAAGATGGCACTTGTGCATGCCACAGAAACTGAACAACAAACAAACTGAAATTATAAAGAATTGTTGCTGAATTGCGCACATTCAATGAAAGTTAGGCTGACCAAAAGGCAAAACGTGATAAAGAATCGCATATCAGTCCAGTACAGACGTATAATTTAATGCTGGAAGCACAGTTTGTCAGCATGCTCACCTGTTAAGCTTGTCCTCCTGCAAGTGTAAATCTATAGGCTACTTCCTTGCTACTTTGGCTAGCAGCTTATATTTTGAACTATTGCTCTCCCACCGCGTGCGTCATCTTTTTTGCCTGTTTATTAACGTTTCTTTGAGGTATAGGTGCAGTTCGTCATCAATATCGCTATTGTCCTGCGTGCTGTCACTGTCTGGTGTGAATAATGAGCACAATCAGCTCAAACGTTGACTAATTGGCTACTGCGAAAAAAAATGGATCGGAGGTTCCGATGTCACGTATCGCCCTTTGCGTCATCGATTTCTTGAAATTGACAACACGGAGCATTGAATTTGAAAAAAAATTTGAAATTTCGTTGATATAAAATATCGGCCGCGATACTAGCCTTCATAGGTCGATATCAATAATAGGAAAAGTTCCAAATATCGGCTTCGATAAATCGGTCAAGTCAAACCCGCGTCGGTTTCATTATATTACCTATACATTTTCCAGCTAGTCATTATAACCACACACATGATTCCGAAAGCAAGATACATATGTCTTATTGTCTTACCAGAAAGTAAATCGTTGTTCAAATACAAATATATTAAAGAATAATAATATAATCACAATAATCGGTTTTGGAATAGCAGTAAAGAAACGCGATATAACGGGACAAACGAACGACACGTTGGTTTCTTGGTCTTGTGCTGATAAACGACCCGGCGGTAAAGCAAATATATCATTATCAGTTTCGATTAGCTCGACGCTAGCAGATTAACGTGACAAAGTACCCACCGAAGCGACTATTCTTGTATCGCACACGCAAATTAACATCGCAATCGGTATTATATGCAATCAGTCAACAACGCGTGGAACTCGATGAACGACTTTGGGTAACGGAACTTTAAAAAAAGTGCCTCTAAATATCATTATTAGGTGCCAGGATACAGCCATAAATTCGGTGTTTGCTGTCGAATGGATAATTGATATCACGTGACCTCAATATCAAGTGAAAATCGCTCAGCGAGATTACGATTTGAGATGCTCACCCTTTTCTTTCAATTTCAATTGTTCGATCACTGAACAGTGAACATCTTATAATTTCACAATGTCATACGCAATGAAAAGTTAGAAATGTGCCCTGACACTCTGACAGCACCACGATCTTCATCATAATTTTATATTATGGTGATAGAGTGAAAAGAGAGAAAGAAGTCGTAACGTATTGCTGAAGTCAGTCGATCAAACTCCCACCTTGGTCTACCAGTCAAAAAGTAAGAACTTAATCAATGAATCAGTTTGCTTTGGGTGCGATAGCAATAAAATCGCGAACGCCACATCAAAAACGACAGCGACAACAGGTCGACGGAAAATACGTACATTTTGGTTTCCAAACCCTTTACATCTATGGTTCGCTATAAGTGAGCCACAAAAGCATTTCGAGATGGGCCACAACGCAATTTCAAAAAAGTTGTTGAGTTTGTTATAAGTTTAGTTCCTCTTATAATTTCTCCAAAAATATATCCATTGCCCGATTTATTCTACTTCGTGGTAGTTGGCTGCCTCTCATCAGAAGAGAATACCGGAATAAATTCGCAGAGATGATTTAGGAAGTGCCATACTCATTGTCATATATGCCGTATGGTGATGGGTACAGTCATTGCGTCAAGTAGATGGAATCGTTCTATATTTCAAACAGCTAGGTGGAGCACTGGATATTTTCAAAACGGACAGCGGGTCACGTTTATAAAACGGTCAAGCACCGCAGCGTAAAATCGATGTGATTGAACGGCTCTCTATTGCTTGGTGGCGACTATACTGATCAATAACAAGATATCACAGGAAGAATCAGCAAACTATTTTGCCACGAACCTTTCGAACGATCTGTGACCCACAATAAAAAGTGGGCTTCTGTCGAAGACTCGACGATAAGAACCGTAAATAACACTGAATTAAATCGGCAATATGACAAGGATGTCTGGCGTTATGCTATCCGAATAATAATGGCGACGTATCGGAGTAATGACAGGGCATTTGACGGGAAACAGAAATGAACACCGGGCACAAAATATGCAACGAAGCCGAAGTCAAACCTCCGTAGATTTGAGTAATTTGGAGAACAGAGAATCGGGATTGGAAGACAAATGACCGGGAGTGTCGAACTCCACCAGCGAGCCGTTGTCGAGGACCATGATTTTGTCGCAATTCAAGACCGTGTGCAAACGGTGGGCGATCGTGATCAGGGTACAGTCCGAAAAATATTCGTTAATCGTGTCTTGCACTAGTTTGTCAGTTCTCGCGTCTATGGAGGCGGTGGCCTCATCTAATAATAAGATTTTATTGCGACGCAACAACGCACGGGTCAGGCAGAGCAGCTGTCGTTCACCAACGGAAAAGTTGGAACCGTTTTCGCTAACCGGGGCTTCCAACTTTTTTGGTAAACTCGAGATTGCTTCTTTCATGTGAGTCCGTTCCAACGCTAGCCAAATCTCGTTCTCTTCATATTCGCCAAACGGGTCCACGTTGTATCTTATGGTCCCACTGAACAGCACCGGCTCTTGCGGAATGATTGAGATTTTAGACCTCAACTGATGTAAAGATATATTCGCGATGTTAACGTCGTCTATCAGTATCTCGCCATCGAAAAGTTCAACAAGACGAAATAGTGCGACACCAAGCGACGATTTTCCGGATCCGGTTCTGCCCACGACTCCGATCTTGTCTCTCGTATCGATATCGAAGGTGATGTCGTTCAACACCAGCGGCAAACCGTCTCGGTAGCGCATTTTCACGTTTTTAAACCGCACCGATCCGAATTCCGGCCATTTTTCGTGCAAATTCTCCATCCTGTAGTGTTTGGGCTCTTGCGCGATTGTGCGCACGTAATGCGCGACTCTTTCAGCGCATACCATATTCGCCTCCGTTTCTATGGCTGTCCGCACTGTGAATTGGAACAGCAAGGTCATCATAAGCGCAGAAGACACAGCTAATGCCGCGTAAGAAGGCGGGAGTATGCCGACAGTGAACACGGTCAGTATCGCGCATATAATCGCGACTGTGATCGATATAAAGTCAAGCCGCATGACCAACCATCGGTTAATGGACGCGTACAGGAAGAAAGGCACGGTGTTGGTGTCTAAAAGCTGGCGGAATTTGTCGATAAAATCGCCCGCCCTGCGGTACGCCAAGATAGTATGAATCCCGGCTAGAGTGGTCGTGATATGCGAAAGCCAAGGCGATCTCGTGACATTGTCTTGCCTTCTCATCTCCGTAACTGCTCCTTTGAACATGACCAACGCCAAAACAAAGATCGGTACCAGCACCACAAGTGATAGCAAAAAGTATGGAAACACGAACGCTATAAACGCAAAGCACGATAAGATAATGCAACCGAACGTCAGCACCATTTCCAAAAGCAGCGGGATAATGGAATCCAACATGTCTTGATCCTTTTGGAAGCGGTTCAGTATCCTACCGGTCGGCGTGGTATCGAAAAATTCCATGGTACCGTGCAGGACAATATCAAGTAGGCTGTTATGTAAGCGGTGCGCCGCGTTAAGACTAACGAATGAGAACACCAAAGCCTTTAATATCATAGTCACGACGGTGGCTACAAGAGCGAGCCCGAAGACGCAGAGATAAAAGTAGAGTCTCGGATTGTCTGCGATTCGTCCGTTATCTACGACTGGTGTACCCGTTGAATTTAAAATAGTGGGAATGCTCGTTGAATTTAAAACAGTGGGAACGATCGATGAGATATTGCCTGTCGGAGAAAGCGCGTAGGAGCCGGATCCTTGCTTCAACCAATACGACAGCCAGAATGAGCTGAACTGCAAACAACACACGTACAGCAGAATCAGTGTCAGACAGAGTAGTATCATGAACCATCCGCCAGCGGATTTCATGTACATCTTATATGTTTCGAGGCCTATCGCGCCGCGCGCCTTTTCCTCCACCGTCATCAGGCGGCCGCGTTTCAGCCTGTCGGCTTCCGTGTGTTTAACTTCGCGATCTTCGTCCGCCTCAGTAATGGAATGAGATTCTTTTACTTCTAGCCCGTCCGCCTTTTTCTCTTTATTTCGCATCTTGTATAGTTGGTAATATTCGCCTCCGCTGTCCAGCAAGTCGTCGTGCGTGCCTATCTCCCAGATCTTCCCGTTTTTCATCACGGCGACTTGATCGCAAAGCGGTAGGTATTCCAGCCTGTGCGTCACCAGCACTACCGTTTTCCCTCGCTTTTTGAGCAGCTCATAAACCGCTTTTTCGAACATGGCTTTACCGACGTGAGCGTCTACCGCGCTTAAGGGATCGTCCAGAAGGTAAATGTCTTTATCCATGTAGATCGCTCTCGCGATGTTGATGCGTTGTTTTTGCCCACCGCTCATGTTAACCCCGCGCTCGCCGACTTCGGTTAAGTCCCCGCTTTGTAAGATCTCGAAATCTGTCAGCAGACAGCAAGCCTCCGCTATGCGATCGTACTTTTCCTTCACGTACGGCAGACCGAATGTGATGTTGTCTCGTATCGTTGCGTTCATGATCCACGCCTGTTGTGCGCAGTAGGCAGTCGACCCGCTCACCGCAACCGTTCCGTTTTCCAATTCCATATGACCCAAAACGGCGGACAATAGCGCACTTTTGCCGCTGCCCACTTTACCGCATACTCCCAACAGCGTACCTGACTCGATTTCGAGATTAACTTCTTTCACGCACGATTCGTGCGAATCCGCTCCGTTGATTTCCAGTATATTCTTCTCTTCTGAGTTCCCCGAGTCGTCGACGTCTTCGGCGGTCTCTGTGACGTCATTTTCATTGTCCGACGGCCACGACAATGACGCTTTAGTGAGCTCGATCGCGTTTTCTTTTGAAGACACGGAATTAACTACGTACTCTGTGAATTCTCGACGTTTCAGAATACTCTCGAGCCGGTCGCAAGCCACGCCGGCTTCTGCGATGTTTTTCAGTGCTATCGGAATAGCTTTGAGACTGAACGACATGGAATTGAACAACGCCAGGCAAGTGAACGCTTCCGACGTGGTTATATCGCCTCCCAGTAGGATTCTACAAGTAATAACTAGCACCGTGGCTAAATACGGAGACAGCCAAGCCAGGGACATGTTCACAGACTGAAAAAACAGAGCGCGGGCTAGTAAGGATTTTTCGTTCTGTCGTATCGTCCTGATGGACTTCAGAAAGCTTTCTTCCCAGCTGTACATTTTTATTAGCTTTATAAACGACAACACTTCATTGATGGCTTTCACTCTTCTGTCAGTGAATAAGACAGCTTTCTGCCTCACATTGTTCAAATATTTCAACATGGCTCCTTGCAGCACGATAGCTATCACGAACACTCCGCCTCCGATAAGCGATACCGGACCGATGACTATGCACAAGTACGTACTTGCCGCGATGAACATGACTGGTGCGTTAAAAAGAAAATGGCATAAGTAAGACGCCTCGAATAGGCGGTCGCCGTCGCTAGAGCACATGTTCACTATCTCACCGACGCTAGACTTTTCAGTCGGCGGGACCCGCATTATTTTTTCAAACACAAATGTAGTCACAGCCGACCTGAGGCGGATACCACCGCGCAAGGTGACAGCGAAAGCCGTCGAAAAAGCCATCGCTCTTGTGACTTCAGAAGCGAACATCAGCACGATTATGGCGATGCCTTGCACCAACTCATTACGACCTTCTTCCACATACTGAAGCATGTAGCGTATAATGATTCCGTTGGAGGCGAACTGACAGAGGACAAACACAGTGGCCGCCAAGCCGGTCACGATCATTCTAGTGCGCAGAAATTGTACTATAACCTTCCTCATGCTGGCCTTGTCCTTTTTCGACCTTACCTCCTCCGTCCACAAGCGGCGCAACCTGTCGGCGTTGCGCGCAGCTTTGTCCGGTTCCGCGGTGGTCCATAGATCTTCAACCGTTACTGGAGATCTGTACAGTTTCCATACTAATCTTGTGATCCACGAGAAGAGTATGGTGGAGAAACAGCCAGCGTTGTCGGCCGGGTGTCCGGTGCTTTTCGCGCGCCGATACGGGATCAGCGTCTTGGCGGAGTTTCTATATTTACTGCCGCGGCGAAATGCCACCGTTCCGTCTTCGTCGTGGGCACCCATTTCGGACTCAATTATTCATATCGTGATAATTAATTCGTGCAATGCCACACAAATTATATCTACGGAATACGGAATCTGCAAAATTAAGCAATGATTAGAGTCTCAATTATGGTCTGATTATATCATTAGACCATCTTGTTTTACTCTGTAATCATCGTGTAAACTAAATGCCGCACGGGCCAAGGCGCACTTTGTTTTGCAAAATTCATAATACCGCAAAATAAGCCTTAAAATCGAAAAACTATGAGACGACCGGATCACATAACTCAGATGTCTGTGTCGGCTATATTTGGTAAATTAGACGAAAAATGGCTATCATAATCTGATCGTCGGGTCAAATAATGCTAGGTGTGTTGTTGTCAACCACCCATTGATCGGGTTTCGTATCATTAACCATAACACGGGCTTATTACATATCCAAAAGGTATCCGAACCGCTCTATAATTTTGATCGGGAGTTTCATAATCCGATTTTTGTTGAGTTGAGCGTTGCAGTTACAGAGGCACTTTGGAGGACATCAATCCACGTAACCCACGTAACATATCGATTTGTAATGCATTTCGTGAGGATTGTCGTTCCTATAGTACAAAGACACTGAGCAATAATGACAAAAATTGTCGTCATTTCAAGTCCCTCACTCTAGTCTAGTATCGGAAAATCCCTATTAAATCCCTGTTCGGTACGCTGTAACTCGACAATTTCCGCAACGCATACAACCGATCGAATATTGCTGCGCTATGCAGTCGACATTATTCTGAAATCACACTGGTATGTAACTCCCGCCTGCACCTCTTCAAAATTTGTTAACTAACGTCTGCGATGCGCAGTATGAAAATTTCAAGTCTTCTTCTCGGATGTTTGAACTGCCTATACTTTATGTTGGCATATGTTACGCAACATCTATGAGCATAAACTGTACAATGTACATTGTACAAATGTTCAAGGGACGTACCGGTATAAATAATCTGAACGAAGAAAAGCGGTAGTCAGCGTCAGTGGAGTGGTAAGCCATGCATGAAATAACACCTGAAAGGTATACCAAATTACCTTATGCTATCCATATCACGCAGGATAATTCGTAAATATAACGGCTCTCCCTACAATATGATATAGCAAAAAAAGATTTATATTATAATTTCATGCGATCGAAAAGCAAATATAGAAATGTTCAATTCAATCGGAAAACATAAAATTACAAATCAATCCCTGCAAAACGCAGTGCGTGTTATATATATAAACCACAATTATCCCAACACTGATTTGCACAGAGCATGCCCTGGAACCCTATCCGATAATTCCGTAGTACATCTTCACCCTACTTTGTTACGAATCATGGCTTATTGGAACTATCAATATTTCAAAAGCGCGATTGATGCGACGGTGGTGGCAACTCGCAACCCGAGATGAATCGAGATAACACGCATGCAAGCCATCGATCTGGTAATGATTCGATACCGATGTGAAAATATGGCTTCAACGGCCACCGGTTCCACCAAACGAATCAATTACATATTCACGCACCAAAACGACAACAGTTGTGCTGCAATAATCTTCAAACGTAATAAATATGATTAACACATAATTAAGTTGTTGTCGCAATCGCACGGTCGAATCCACAAATTTTAGCTAGAACTAAAGTACGGTAACCATTTTCGGTTGAATTATATTGCGAAAATGGGTGTCCGTGTCCACTGTCCAGTCACCAAAAACTGGACCATCTTGGATACAATACATTGGGTTATAATTTTCATCTGAACAAGCTACACATACAATGTACAATGCGATAAGACACAATGCAATGTAACGAACAGATAGGAGGATGTCGAACGACACGCATCAGTAGCGATCCTTTAGTCTAACACAGTGGTTTCCAACCTTTTTCGACTCACCGCCCCCTTTTGAAGCTCCACACCGATCATCGCCCCCCAAATATTGGGTACCGAAAAACAGCACTTTGTCAGCCCCCCCCCCCCGAAAAAAACGTTGGTCTTTGGCTCCATAGGGTGATAAACCAAACTCCAGACCCACCTCAGCCAGTGGGATTTTTGTCGCTACATATCAGCTATACCCTATTTCATGTACTGTTTGGTGAGTCACCGTATTTCGACTAAACGCGCGAAGCGCGAAAAATTTATATAATTCGTGTTTGAATCGGTCAATATGGTCGATGTGGTATGTTGGAAAAAGTAGCACCCCTAAATAAGAATTAAACATATTCGGGCGGAATCGTTGTTATATTGACTTCTTTATATGATGCTATTTCGTGACCTCCTATATCTGCTATGTCGGAAGATATGGAAATCGTTAAAACGTACCAAACTAAAAGACGCACATGATTTCATATTAGTATTTCTTTACTGGCAAATAATTTTTTCTTTGCGGGATGGCATTTTTCCTGTAGGGTTAAGGTCGCCAGGACAGGAACATTCGACGCCAGCCATTGAAGTGCCTATGGACAATTAAACATATATGTATATTGTATATACATCGAAGCTTTCGGTCAGCACAAGGGCATTCCTTTTCGGCCAAGGTCTTCTCGCTGCTGATCGTTCTGGCACACTTCTCGGAGTCGCATTTTACATGGCCTCTAACTTCATATGTCTTGGTGCGTCGTGGCACAGTAATGGCCGACGCCGAAGCCTCCCATTTCCATAAATGATGCGTATTTTTGTTGGATGACGGGGACCCCAACATCAAGATACATGAAAATATTAAATCGCGCCCAGCGCGAAAATTTTTTGAAAAAGTCGCATGAATTTCTAAAAATTTACTCTATCATTCATGTTAATGAACGAAATAATTTGGGGCTTCCCTCGATTTCGGGCCCCCACCCCACAATTGGGGGGGTTTGGGGTGCGGAGGTTCCGGTAACTCCAATATAGCCGTTTTAACGCTCCATCGTCCCCCCTGACGCCTCTTTCGTTGTTTTCGCCCCCTATCGCCCCCTTCGTCCGTTTTCGCCCCCTATCGCCCCTTTCGTTATTTTCGCCCCCCTAGACCGCCAAATCGCCCCCTGGGGGGCGATATCGGCCACGTTGGGAACCACTGGTCTAACATCCACCTCGGCCTAGAGTGCCCGGTGTCACAGTTCTATTTCGACGTTGATCTTTTTGAAGCCGCGGCCCTTTCTACTAGTTTTTTCCATTCCTTGTGAGTGCTTTCTTTCTTCGGGTCTTTTTTCTGGGCTTTTCTGTCGCCGTAAGAACGGCGACAGCGGGGGAAGAGGAGCCCAAATGAACCTCCGACGGGAATCGAACCAGGTCCGCCTGCTTGGTCGGCGCTTATCGTCACCACTACCACTGAGTCAATTAAATTGACAAAGAAAGTTTCCGTTAACTTCGAACCAGGAATCGACGAGATTTCTTGAAGCGGATCACTTCACTAATTGCGAAAATAAAGATCTCGGATGGACTGCAACTTACTACGGATGTAAAATTCAAATAAAACCAGTCGTCGAGACCCATGATGTCACCACAGTTCAAAACGATAACCAGTTAATCCGGGACTTGGCCCAATCCTGAACCACTACTACAAACCCTAACCCAGAGGCCTCAAACTAAAATGTGCTCGCGGGCCAATTTCCTAGATTTTGATGACGCCGCGGGCCACAGCATCAATAATAGGGATATTCAATGTATAATGTTCAAGTATAGGCCTTATTTGACGGGAGCTCGCAGACAGGCATTCCACAAACATCGTGAAAATGTAATTTACTATTGTACTAATTCACGCTTGACAGGGAAAATAATCACATTTTCAAATATTTGAATATAATTGTTTTTATGCCGGGCATAATTTGTTAAAATAATGAGTTATTGACATCATGCGAGAGGATGCATCATGACATTGCAGTTAGTAGACCTTTGACGTGCCACAATTTTACGTAGAATATTTTAAAATCTACTGAAGATTGATCTGATATCAGAGCATTTGAGCGGTGTAGCCTAATCCGGGTTTTGATAAAGTCGTGATAAGTAGGCTATTGTTGCTGTCATTGCCAAAGTCAAATACAATCAGCGTTAGATTTTGCCTTCAATTATTATTGGAACATATAACAACTTAAATATAATCATTATTGAGCCATAGTAATAGCATTGTTCCTTAACTTTAGCGAAAGTACCACTCGTGCTTCCAATAAGATTTCTCCTAGCCCCTGTTCATTTTCAACACAATTTATTATGGTACCTATATTAAAATCAGAATGCCCATTCACATAAAATCGCGAAGACCATTTTCCATTTGAATAAATTGGCCAATAAAATATACCACCGCATATAGGCCTAATTCCACAATGCATCTCGTACCCCCTGATGTGGTACTTCGTACCCCGATGGGGTCTACGGACCCTGATTAAGAACCCATGGAATATAAATGTCCAATTGCCGATGAATCCATTAGTGTTACAGCTGTGGAGCGTACTACCTACCACTTTACTCGTCACCGATAATAACATGGATAAAGAGAACAAACAACACCCAGCATGTAACCAACCATACCCTACGCAACGCAAGCTACGACCTTTTGATATATCACTATTCCCCCGCATGATAGTTTCGTAGATTGCTGCGTCCGTAGGATTACCAAGTCACCGTTCCGAGTCGCAAGTCCTTCTCTGACTTTACCGTTTGACCGGACTCAACTCTAGTCATTTTTATTTAATCACCCGGTCAATCCGAAATCGAGTAATTTTACGAAAGGTCTCACCAAAACAAATCACAATTTTCAGTTACGAATCATCAACGCGTCATGTTTTATCATCATGAACTAGAAATGTGACGCGATAGCTGATCTTCTATCGCATGGTAGCTTTTAAAAGTGATGTGATAATGTAGTTTGTTGAGATTTCAGTGATTTTTATAGTAGTTTTAGGGTGAACTTTAAGTTCTTATATCTAAAAAAGATATGCGGCACACCTGGCACTTGAATATATTGTCGAATACTTGAAATTCCATAATGCCGTCGAGGGCCGCACAAAATGTTCTGCATGCGGCCCGCGTGTTTGAGCCCCCTGCCTTGACCTATAACACCTAACACGAATACATAGCCTATCTACCAAATGCCGAATTGCACGTATGTAGAATGCACCAAAGGCCATATATCACAATTAACGGATATATCTAGTAGAGCGGAGAGGATCGACAAATTCGCTGGTCCTATTCCGAACCGGTTTTTTAAAGCTCTAGTCCGACTCCTACAGGCCGGATTCTAGAAATTACCGTGATCCGGTCCTAAAAACTTCGATACATAATAATTATCTACTCACAGGATGGTATTGAATATTGATTGAAACAATGCAAGCAGGGAATTAAAAACTCAAAGATCAAACCCAACCCTTATCTGAAGTAATTTTACCAACTTGGACGTAGCATGTGGTTTATTTCCATGAACGTTTCACTTGAACTATTGATTCGAGGGTGGAAGACGTAAGGCTGTCATGTTCTTAGTAAAAAGTACTGATTCGGCTCCGATCCAACTGCGGCCGTATCAGAAAAGTACTGATCCTGCTCCGAACCGGCTCGGGCCAAAAACGAGAAAATCGGGCCGGATATCCAATCCGGCTCCGGTCCATGCTCCGCCCTAATATCCAGTCGAACATTCATTTTCTAATTTATGAATACAATATTTATAGTTATTACATTTCTAAAGCCAAATTCTCCAAGTGCCGAATTCGCTGGTAACCGTCAACCCAGATTGCGACGCGCCATCGTAATCTCCGTACAGCGGAAAATGTTGATCAATCGTTTCTAGCACCAATGTATCATTCCTCACATCGATAAAGCGAAAACCCATTGTTACGCAACATTGACCGATCCAAGAGAAGCAGCTAGCGATTGGAGACCGGAAAATTTGATCGCTTTCAAAAATAATTAGTGACGCAGCAATAAACTGTGGGATCAGGATTGCACTCGGCGGCGACACTGTCGCACATAGGCTCCTGTGGGATGATAGATATTTCGACATGAGCTTACGAAGAGAAATATTTAATCGACTGACGTTATCCGCACGAAGTTCGCAACTAGCAAGTTCCACAACGCAAAACAGTGCAACACCTAGTGATGACTTTCCGAATACTGTCTGACCTAAACTCCCATCTTATCGCCAGAATCGAAAGTCGTGGTAGATATTATCTATGATTCTGGAATTGGGCACGATGTATGGTGTACCGTAAGTCGATTGGCCAGCAGCGGTTACAAGGCGATATCGGTTCACTCAGATTATCTTTAACGGTCCCAGGTTCAATGTCACGCCGTGTCCACAATCAGCCCGGCGAGTTCATCAAGGTGCTACATGTTTCCCATATTCCGTTACCTCTTATCATAACAACCACGTCACAATGAGGCAGAAACTCTTGCCCATGAGTGACTATTGTCGCGGTTTTCCCATTCACTTTGGGAAGTTCTACAATAGCATTTTCGAACACTTCTTTAGAGACAGTGAGCGTCAACCGCGCTTTACGGATTATCCAATAAATAAATTTCCGCGTCTGTCAACGTAAAGCTCTTGCCAGATTGATACGTTGCTTTGTTCCCGCCCAAGGTGACTCCGGTTCCCAGACCTCTGTTACAATTGGATAGTATATTCATATTGAAATGAACCCGAATGTTTTCGGCTGACACTCGTCAGAGACCTCTGTTAAATCGCCGTTTTGTAGAATCCAGTGTTGGGATGACTCGAGTCATGACTTGACTCGAGTCAGACTCGAGTCACCATTTTCGTATGACTTGACTTGACTCGAGTCACTATGCTAAAATGACTCGACTTGTCTTGACTCGGCGTATCAGAAATGTGGATTGACTCGTGACTCGGAGCAAAATTCACGAGTCAATTTCAAGTCATCAAGTAATCGGTGCCGATAATAATCACTGTATCTTGCTTATGTTCGGATTGTTCGCGAAACGCTGGTGTAACCCGTGAGAGCGACCAATCATTCGATGATCGTGCGTTTTACTAAGCCTCCAATGTTCTCTCACAAATAAATTGACCACAAACGAAGTAGTCGACGCTTACAGCTTACCTTGTCGTAAACTAATAGTAAATAAGTACAATAGCAAAATGTATATTTCTGTTCTGTGTTATTCCCTTAACCAAACCTCTTGTGTTATTGAAATTGACTTCGAAATTAGTTTATGTACTCCTCAGCCATTATATCTTATCAATATGTAAATGGGTTATGTATTGCATCTCATCAATTCATTTCTCTATTCTCTATTTTGGCTGGTAACTATAAACTGAGGCTATGCAATTACTTGCGTAAATTAACAGTTCTACGTATATGCGTGCGAAATAGCGCCTTCTTCGGTGTACAATCAACTCTATATTATAGTTCATCGGTTCAGAATCAATGGCCCCTAGAACTGTATTTCAGACAGCTAGCAAATTGCAATGACGTAATCTTGCCTCATACTTCGAAAAGGCTACTTGACTTGAATTGGGACTTGACTCGTGACTTGACTTGACTTGACTCGACTTGACTCGAGTCACCTCCAAAAATCGAGTGAATTGACTTGACTCGAGTCACCTTCGAAAATAGATTGACTTGACTTGACTCGAGTCACAATGTGCAATGACTCGTGACTCGAAGGTAGTGACTTGATCCCAACACTGGTAGAATCTGAAAACCAGGCAACCGAGAACACGTAACGTTATTCGATCATACTTCGATTGGGCGTACGGTAAAACCAATGGTAATTTTTACTCGAATGGTTGCATTCGTAATCCACGCTTGTGGGGCGCAGTCGCCCGTTGACCTTGACCTGAGACATGCCTGAGATATCGTGCAATCTCGTGTGATCATTTCATGAGTCAACCTCGCAGAAAAGAGAGCTTTAGTCACTGCCAATACTGATACTCATGCCTGTAGAAAGAATCCCGGTAGTTACTGTCTTACTGTCTATACCTCCAGTTTGCCACTCTGAGCAAGTACTGGATTAGTTTTTACGACTTTTTACAATACTACATTGCCTAATTCATTCGTAACCTAGTTTCATGAAGAAATATTAAGGGTGCGAATCGAATTCCGAAAGTACATACGCACGACAATCATTGTGATGCGTCTACTAGCGTTAGAAGCAACGTCACGTAGCCTACGTATCGCGTGAATGACTTAAGGCATCAATGAAAGCAGAGTAGACATTGAGGAAACCCTTGTCAGCTGTAGAGGCGCAACGTAACGTAATCTCAGATCTCGGAATGCGATGTTTACGGTATTGTGAAGAGATAATGGAATCATAGCGCACGAGAATAGTTAACCTTTCACCTACTTCTATTCTTTCTCCGGCTTAACAGCGCACTTCGACAATATTGGGAGTTAACTGCTTTTGGCTTATAAACGAAATATGAAGCAATGCAGTTCAAAAAAGCGATAGTATTCCTCATTTCACAGCAATGCACCATCAACTGTGCTAGAAAACAGTACGAGATGGTATCGATTTTCTCAAATTATGAATTGCAAACAAACCAAAACGTTCTTCAGCTGTGATAAATCGACAGTCAAAATATGCATCTGATCTAAAGCGATCTTGAACTGCATATAATGTAATGTGCACTCTGCAGTACTTCGTGCGCAGGCTTAGGCAGGAAATTCATACATTCCTGGTGTCATGTGGCCTATGAAATAAACTTGACTAGTCGATAAAGGCTACAGTCACGCCAGCCTGGGCTAACATAGTGTTATAAACAAATTAAACATCTACATATTCTATTTCAATACAGTGACGTACGAGAGTAAATAGCTGCACTGCAACGCTACCGCTGACCGCTTACGGCTCACTTAACAGCTGTTGAGTGTTGACAAGCGTGTGCTCACTTCTCAGTGCTCAGATCCTCTTTTCGCGCGACCGGAAAACAGTGCGAGACGACAGCTTATTGAAATCTTAGCAGTTTGTGTTGCTGAACAAAGTGTTATATTACGTAACACTTACTCCACGCGTAACATCATCAGATGTTACCGAGAGTCAACACGAGCGTCAGTTGATCAAAACTGAGGCTTAACGTAGACTAGTATATGGGACTACCCATGGTAGCGTATAGCTGCCATATTTGTCGCAGAATCTGATTAAGAAACAAACTTTTCAACAATGCAGAAGCTCACGTGCTGACATTTACATCATGCAAAGCAGAGATCGATTATAAACATTGAGCATGTACTTCACTCTTGCTCAAAGGTTATATTTTCATAGTGCAATGCCAGCAAGTTTCATAATACTTTAACCGCAGTCCACAGTGAGGTGTAGTGAATAAGACGACGAAACTGTACGTGGCGATTTGTTCCATATCGCTTTGCTATTCAACGAATCAAGCAGTCACCAACGCCTAGTCGAACACCACACCAACCTGCCTGAAATTTGAAAATTAACATTCCCTTGCAGGTTATAGAACATCGTGCCATGCTACCTTCCCTGCTGCTTATACACGATATCAACACGCATCGAGCATTTCGTACCAATACAGCTCATCTTTTGTTTTACAGAGCATTTATCAAATTCAATGCTCTCGGTTCTTAGAACAGAATGTCTGATGTCCACTCAAGCGAGCAGGCTAGTAGCGCTCAACCAATCCTCAGCACTCCATTGAGCTGTATTGAATACGCTCGAGGCAACGTAACGCCACTATAAAGAATTTCTCAGGAATTATTGATATACTATTGATCAGATACTAGAACGAAATACACTCAATGCTGGAAGCGTTGTGAAGTGTGGGAGAAAAGTTCAGTATATAGGGGCCGGAGACATCGGGCAAAGAGAATGAGATGCATATCCTTTGAAAAGCATGCACATTGCACAATCCACATAAAATATACAATATACATATAAACAATAAACATACATACAATCATGCATATGCCCTAGGACACAGGCCCTACGACACTTACTATATTCTTAGAGTTGCAGGTAATGCTGTATATAACCCATTCTATTGACTGAAATGCAATGTCATGTCCGATGAATGCGTACCGTGTCAATCAGAATCTTGAATAATGATTATATGACTTTTTATTGAGCCATTGCGTCCAATGATATACTTTCACCAATAGCATTGGTAAATTGGTAGTTTTATCTAAGGAAATAGGCAAATTCGATTTGACGAAAGACATGTAAAAACAACGCCAGTCGTCACTTTGTCATCAATTCCTGCGGATCAGATGTGATTATGGAATATTTGCCTATTTTCATCTACGTATGCCATAATCAAAATCAGCAACAAAACATCTGCTCAAGCCACGAAAACCATGCAAGCAAAATTTGATGCCACAGGCAGATACAGGATGATTTCAGAATAACTAACTGAAGTCTGTCAAACTAACTTGTACTTTGGCCTACTGGTACTAAAGCAGGGCCGGCCAACCCGTGGCCCGCGGGCCACATGTGGCCCGCGAGAAGGTTTTGAGTGGCCCGCGAGGTAATTTCCGAAATTTCTAATGTTATCAAAAATGGATTGCACAGATTGTGAACTTCTGAGGCCAACCAAAAATTTGATTAGTCTGGCCGCAACACTTGAGATGTGATGACTAAAATATCAGTTCCGACGCATTGGCAGATCCATGAGCCAGTCACATATTGGTAGATCTTCGTAGACTACAATAAAGCAGAATAATTTGCGATAGATTTATCAAAAGTAAAAATTTTCTACACGCTTCTCGCAACATATGTTGTCACTCGATTTCTTGCTTTTAATATATAGTTGCCCCTTTGTGAAAATGAAAGAACGCCTAATGTATCAGAGTGAATCTAACTATATTCGCGATTACGATACAGAGTGTCGGTCAAAAAACAAACAGTGCTTCGGTATCGGTATTGACTGGTACCGGTGATATGATCATAAAGATCTTCGAGTCAACCGGTACCGGAGTAAATGGTTATTCAAAGAAAATAACGTCACAAAATATAACAACTAAAGAAAATAATGTCATAAACTGACAACTGAACAGGGTAACAAAATACGTCGTACAAAATGCAATATTCATGGAGCAGCAATAGTAAGAGAAGTTATCACAGTTACACAGAACCAATGTATCGATATGCACAAGGAGCAAATATATGGGTTGCAGATTTGCATATTCAGAGTGGATAGTGTTCAGGTGCGACTAGTATTTACTNANAAGATAATCCAACATCCCTGCCTTGAATGAACGATAATTTGAGNCTTTTAAATGTGNTGGAATCTCTTTGTTCCATACANCAATACCTGCTCGTTTGAATGGAGGNAAACCTCTGTCAGAGTGGGACATGAATAAGTTGGCGTTCGTGACAGACCGNGTNCTATGACTATGAANATCACTGCAATATTGAAAATAGTGTTGCAGAGAGACNGGGACTTGCAGCTGATTAATTTTATACATCACTTTGGCCANTTCAAAGATATAGATATCGCTNATTTTGAGGATACGCAANTTTTNNTAATATGGATCAAGTCGACTATANAGTGGTATTCTGGCAATTGCTCTTAGAGCTTTGTTCTGGATCACCTGCAGCTGGCTCAGTAGGGTTTTGGTAGCTGATCCCCAAACTATAATTCACACTGTAGGTGGGAATGAATGATAGAAAAATAAAGAGTGCGTAGAAAAGGTTTTGGAACTATTTGGTTAACCTTCCATAGTATACCAATATTTCGTGAAACTTTTGCGCATACATTGGTAATATGCTGTTGCCATGTCAGACCTGCATCTATATGAATACCAAGGTACTTGATAGACTTGCATAGGTCTAGCTGTTGGCCTGAAATTGCCAACCTTCCTGCATATTTGGGACTTGATAACTCTGATCTGTACTTTTCCTTGCCTATTGGAAGTGCTTGGCACTTTTTAACATTGACAGACAACATATGCGACTTTGCGTTTGCACTCGCAGAAATACCGTCGACTATGAAACTTGGGCACAAAATGATTGACGCATGTTGGTCGAAACTTTCGATATCGATATGTCCAGACGCCAATAGCCCAGTCCTTGCAAACTGAGCCCAGCGATATACAGTAGGCCTGCGATATAGTCAGGTGACAATATTATTGACCTGTGAACTTCAAAAAATTTTCGCGCTTCGCTCGGCTAGTGGCCCGCGCAATAATTCGTCAATCGAATGTGGCCCTTTGGCTCAAAAGGTTGACCAGCCCTGTACTAAAGTATCTGTGAGTACTGTGACATATTCGCCCCGTCGTGCAGAGCGCGCCACATCTGCGCAGCTTGTAGAAAGGCTTCGTCGTACGGTTCTGTGCGACATCCCATCAGCTTGCTGTATCTTTGCTGCTGCCTCGGACGATTAAGTGTCTTCAAGTCGTATATTTGCTAAGATGCAGTGCTTCGTTCTACGGAAAGCAACTTGAGGTCAAAGCAAGAAAGCAGTACATAATAGGCCTACATGTGGTTTATCGTAAAGCGTTTCAATGATACTAAGGAAAGTCATTTTCATCAAATATTACTGAATTCGTCGATAAGTTGATCGACTGGTATTCATTGTTTCGTCATAATGAGAGGAATCGAAAATTGCAAATTCTGTGAAAGCCCAATCATATACAGTTCAAGTAGATTGCTCAATCCCCGAGCTCATGAAACAAACGTAAAGATCAAGGCACGCTGATTTCAAGCGATAGTAAGGAAATGGCCAACAATTCTATCAGGTTGGATATTAATGATATTATCATATTATCATATTATCATATTGCGGATTTTGACGAAGGTAGCAGCGACGTAAAGATTTTGTTGGGGATAGTAAGAGTTAACTATCATGAGCTATTAGCAGCATTACACCGGTAAAACAGCGGTATTTTAATTTATCCTATGGAATTCATCTTGCTCGTAATAATTTGATGTCAATCTCCCTCTAAAGTTGTCCCTCTGCCGTGAACTCATTGGACGGATTTGTTTTAGCGATGGAACACCGTCCGACGTTGAAGAAGATGTTAGATCTCAGAAACCGTCGGTGAGAATTGCCATTGATGACTCTCTTCTCATCCCTGCAAGCCGACAGCTAACGGACGCTGAATTGGAAGCGTTTCATGAAGCATTCTCGGTAAGAATTATAATTTAGCACTACGTTTTGTCCGCAAAAAACTTTATTTGTAACACCGATAAGACTAACAGATGTCCAACCACTTTCAAGTCGAGTAAGTAGGCCTGTAACGTCACCGATGCGCTAAGGTGCAATAAATGTCGTTTAGCTGATTTTCGGAGTGCCTTTGACTTCATTTTACTGGAGTTTCCTTATAACTGGACCACAGAACCCATGTGTCACTGTAACCGAATATATATCTTCAACATCGCTCCTATTTGTCGTATCATTGGTCATTTTGCGTTGGTCGAAAGTGACCACCTCAGATTAACCGCTGAAAGTAACCCCTCGATCAATTCTACATTTTGAAAATGCTTGAGAACTTTCCAGATCATCATTTTCTATTTCCAAATGAAGTAGTTTGGGATGTCTTTGAAATTACCATTTCTACTGTTAATTGAACGGGAAAACGGACTACTTTGACCACCTCCGAGTCGCGTACACATGTATTTGGCTAAATTTGGATGCGTAACTACTAAATAAACTTGGGAAGATAATTTAGTTTTATGCAATGTGATTTTCGCGTTCGGCAACCTATACCAGTGTTGGGATCAAGTCACTACCTTCGAGTCACGAGTCATCTCGAGTCATTGCGGATTTTGACTCGAGTCAAGTCAAGTCACTCGATTTTCAAAGGTGACTCGAGTCAAGTCAAGTCACCCGATTTTTGGAGGTGACTCGAGTCAAGTCGAGTCAAGTCAAGTCAAGTCA
>KE605568.1:0-10022 GCA_000444245.1 Botryllus schlosseri
GAAAAAGTAATATGACATTTCAACACTGCAAATTGCTTATGTAGTTGAAATGAGTGCATATATTGTTGACCGAGGGTCAATTGGGTACAATCAAGATACTGTTATTGAAGTGTAACTGTGTTACGGCCTGCTAGTAATTTGATCTTTAGCACGTCTTGCCTGGCATAATCATCTTTCCAGTTGCGTCATAATCTGCAGTGTCTGGTCTTATATTGAGCTCAGTTGCTTTATACACAACGTGAGTTGCCTGTTATATGGCAGTGGAGCAAATGGTAAACTACTGGAAACGTGAGGTGCAGAAATGTTTTGCATACGTTGGCGTATTTCTTCGTCATTACCAATTGAAAGTTAGTATATGAACTGTAGCATTGACTTATATTTATCACTGTTAGCTCAGTTGATTTAACTAATTATTTACCAAACCTGAGATGAGTAGGCTATTCAAAAGCGGAAATGCCGTCAATACGCGAAGGAATACCTAAAATATGGTGTAATTCCATCTGTGGACAATGAACAATTACCGATGTGTTTAATATGCGAGAAAACGTTTACGAATGAAGGTATGAAGCCTTCCAGAATGATGGATCATTTGATGACTAGGCATCCAGAAAAAGCCAACAAGGATATCGGATATTTCCGGATTCTGAAAGCAAAACTTGAAAAACGTCTTACTGTTGGGTGTCTAATAAAGTCATCCAGAAAGGAAGTTGAGCAAGGACTTATTGCATCTTACAAAATATGAAAGCTCATTGCAAAATGTGGATTATCGCACACCATCGGTGAGCGTCTCATTATACCAGCTGTTAAAAGAAATCATCAGTACCATGATGAGCTATCAAAAAGATGTTACAAGTTCAATTCCGTTGAGTAATAGCATTGTGTCTTCCCGAATAGACGAAATGGCAAATGACGTTGAAAAGAAACTCTGTAGTGAACTCAAAACAACGCAATTTTCCCTGCAACTTGACGAGACAACGCTACGCGATAACCAAGCTTTGCTTATGGGCTATGTGCGCTATGTTAGCTCCACTTTTCAAATTGTAGAAGAGTTTCTGTTTGCGGAGCAATTAAAGGTCGACACCAAAGGCTCGACGATTTATAAGACAGTCGAAAATTTTTTCAAGCAGAAACATATCCCCATGTAGGCTTACCATACGTCCCGTTTTAGGCGGGATAGTCCCGCTTTTTAACGTCTTGTCCCGGCGTCCCGACCAGTCAGCCAAACGTCCCGCTTTTTAAGGCCGTAAGGTACAGCTGAACTAACAAAATTTTCCAATTTTTTTTTATTGCAGAATCCTAAAGTATGAAACTAGTTCTTTTCAAAAATGTATTGCTTTTGTCTGATTTCGAATCAGAAGTGTGTTAAAATACGATTTGAAATCAACCATTTTCGTAGAAATTCACCCCCCATACAAGTTCATTTATTTAAACACACTCAAAATTGTTATAATCCCTCTGCCGTAAGCATTACCGGTATTTGCTACAGAAAAGGAGAGGCTAATACGCCCTACTTACATCTTTACCACCCCTGACGACGTGAGATGCTATGGTAGAGTTGCTTTGGACTGAGTCATATTCATGCTACTATATTATTACCTTCTGCTTATACTATAAATTATTTTGTTAATCTTATTTCCTTATAATGACTTTACCTTTATTTATACTTCATCTTCCCATAAGAACTCTTTATCCTATATGCTCCCAGATTTTATGTTACATAATATCTACCCAAAACACCCATGCTTTAAATTCTTGTCGGTAGGGTCAAGCCCGCCTATGACAGTTTACGGATGAAGATCCTTTGGCTAAAATACCAGAATGTCTTGTTCACTAAATTCCTACCAATTTATATATTCTATATATTATATCATGTGATAAATCTGAACAAGAACTGTGGTGGATCCATTGCGGAAACTCTGTACTACGCCCTTAAAATTCTGATCTGGGTCAAGGAACATTTTCAAATTGGAGGCGGAGTCGCCCAGAAGCTGCATCGATTACCCCATAGTGTGGGCTCAAAATCATTGTTTATTTGGGCGGGAGGGGGCTAAAACATGTGCTTTCGGTCCCGCTTACACAACACACAGCCACATACTCATGAGCCGGACCGTGACAACCTCAGATCTATGAGCAAAGCGTTGCTAGTGTTACGTCACAATCCAATTTGAAATCGAATAGTGGGCGCTAAAGAGTGTCCCGAATTTGGGTTGCTGAAATATGGTAACCCTGGCCATGTCGAATATCATTGCGTGTGCAACAGATGGCGCACCATCAATGGTTGGACGGCATCGAGGATTCATTGCACATTTGAAAAAAGAAGTTTCTGACATATTCACGATACACTGCGTCATTCACAGACAACATCTAGCAGCAAAGCACATCAGCGACAGATTACATGAGACACTGCAGGTTGTTGTTAGAGCCGTGAACAAGATCAAAGCACATTCATTGAATGACCGCATATTTCGCAAACTTCGTCATGACAATGACGAAGAATTTGAGCGGCTCTTGCTTCATACAGAAGTCCGGTGGCTCTCAAAAGGCAGATGTCTCGAACGCTTCTATGACCTTTTCGATTCTGTTATCGATTTCATCAACCTTAAAATGTTGGATCAGACAGCTAGCTCCGATTTGAAGAGCAGAAGGGCAGACGTCGCGTATTTGTCCGAAATTTTCAGCAAGTTAAATGAGGTCAACAGGAAATTGCAAGGTACCAAGATGTGTCTCATCAAAGCAAAGGGAATNGTTATGGCATTCNTTAGCAAATTGGATTTTTANNGGGCTTNTTTACNGAGGCATGANTTGACTCAATTTCCTAAATTGAAAGCCTTGCAAGAAAACCAAATCGACGATTCACATGTGACANAGCCTGACTTAGACTGCTATTCNNGNCATTTGCAATCACTAAAANAAGATTTGATGATCAGATTTANAGATCTCAAAGAGCTAAAGATACCAGAATGGGTAATAAATCCATTCAAATCTGAAGTAAACAATTGTGATGCTANTGTAGCTGAAGAACTNATTGACTTGAAAAATGACTTTGAGAGTGAAGTGTTGTTTCNNCAGATTGGGTATGAAGATTTCTGGCCTAGGAAACAAGTTGAATATCCTCGTCTTTNGGATATAACCAAGCTATTGCTGTTAGCATTTCCGTCGTCATATCTGGTAGAGAAAGGCTTCAGTTCGGTATTGCATCTACTAACGAAGCAAAGAAATAGATTGCAAATATCTAGAAGAGGTGATCTGAGACTATGTNTATCTAGTATTGAGCCTGACATAGCTCAGTTGGCTAACTCACACCAAGCCCAAGGCAGTCATTAAAGACATNCCTCCTATTTTTGAATTGTNAATAAATTTCGTTTTGTAGANTTTCTTAATTGTATTAAGNTGTGTATTATGATATGCGGANTCCGATGCAGCTCCCAAGTATTGNNTATCATATTNTTTGCAGTCTTGATAGTGCAGGGGTGTTAAAGTTCAGGGATCTGTAANAANNCCGCTGTGGCAGAAAAGTTTAAGAACCACTGATGTATAGAATGAAGATAACGAGCNTCANGCGNCTGCTTTTNATCNTAAATTNGCCTTGAGCACACTTCGGTCACACGAAATACGGTTGTTTCGTCGACATGTTTCGAACTAGTCATTGTATCTTGGCGNGCANAATGATTCGAAATCGGCACGGTACCACTTCAGGGAGAGCCCTCTGANGCTTNTTNACCAAAATGATAAACTGGTACTATATCCTTGNGTTNGTGAGCTACAANATAACTTCCNAATCGTACTATAGNGGATGATTTTGTATTAGCGTTCTGATGCACAACCCCGCATGTGGGTTATACAATATGGGTTGCNTTGTTCAGAGTAGCCTAAATGCATTTTCATGTTAATAACTCGGTGCAATATTCCCTCAATTTTAGCAAAATAAATCCAGTGTTAGCACAGGTCTAAACCACATTTTCAGTTGATTTACTAGTCGTACAAAGCAATGAAAAAGAAACCAATACTATCAACTTCCCCGTCTCAACATTGTCAGAGGTGTAGACGCCATGTGTAGACTATACATTGGGTTCGAACCAGACGGTATATGAACCCGAGCCCGCACCAGATGGTTGTTGTTACAATAACCTTAATTTGATCATGAATATTGTACATAAAACGATTATAAAGTTTATGAGTCGAGTGGTCATTGGGCACGATTCAAGCGTGAAATATTTTCAATAGTAAAATCCACACCAGAAAAGACCGATCGGACTTCGACCTCATCCCATACTTTTAGTACAATCTTTAAAGTATGTGGGGGGGCGCTCGGTTCTTGAAATTTCTTAAAGGGGGCGCTGGAAGAAAAAAGGTTCAGAACCACTGGTCTACAGTTTAAGTTGAAGTGATCGAACCGTTCTTTCGGCGTAAATATGCCGAGGCAACTTGATTGATAATATTGTACGTCATAAGTCATGCATCATGTTTTTCATCTGGTAATGGGGTGATACGGCTTTATTTTCATCCATTTGTATAAGTTGGGTTACAATAATATATCACTCAGTAATACATGACAAGCTTACACAATAAAATCACCCCCTGCGTAACGGCTCGGAATCTCAACGAGAGTTACTTCGTACGAGATAGAGGTATAGGCTAATTACCTATATATTTTTTGTGGCGCAGTGGTGTAATCGGCGGCTGCAACACCAATGGGTGCGGGCTCGAGTCCGACCGAGGGTGACTTCCGAATTCCGATACCTAAGTGTTGGAGGTTTACCTAGGCTCCTCCGCGCCACCTCATCCGCGTCGGCGGTGTCTTACAAAAAGCCTTGAGGTGGGCCGTGCTATAAGCAGAGGTGGTCAAAGTAGTCAAGAAAGCTACTCAAGTAGAAGTAGAAGTAGCGGCGTAAAAATCTACTCAAGTACAAGTAGAAGTACTTCTTTCATAAGCAACCTAAAACTACTTGAAGTAGAAGTAGAATTTGCTGGCTTTAAATCTACTCAAGTAAGTAAGTAGTTTTGAAAACGGTCATAATACGTTCGCATGGACTTTGAAAAGCTGCAAATTGAGCTATGCAGAAGGTGCAGAGAGCTTCATGTAGGCTACAATGCATATTGATGCATCCCATAAGTTATAAATTTCCGACACAATTAGCATTCGACCGCATCATGAGATGCAAATGATAGTTTTGTTATGAAATGAGATACTAATCTTATGTTTACTCTAACATCCCGTTTAGAAAATGTCATGGTATGTTCCCTCACGCATATTACGGCCTTTAGTTTGGTCAAAGAGCAATACGGAGAAGTTGTATGAATACGATGTTAACACTTTGCGCGATTCGTATAAGATGCTAAAAAATATGGCACGACGTAAAAATGCCATATGGTGTAATTATATTTTCGGAAAATAGCGGGTGATGCTACACTTGCTTTTAAACTATACATGTATGTTCTCCAGACAAAAGAACTGAGACTAAGTAGAAATCTAAGTAATGATACTGCGAATTGAACGAGAAATACCAATACTACATCAGAAAAGCGGAAAATGTAGTACATGTATTTTGTCGAGACTGTCTTAACGGTGGTCTACTCAAACAGATCGAACGTTCAAAAAGTCAGAGATTACGATATGATTGGTATGCTAGATTGCAAAACGGTAATTTCAAACGTTATGATGGGCCATATTTACTGTAATGAAACATGTCATATGGCCGACAGTGCGGTGAGAAGGGAACCAATCAACCTGCTACCTGAATAATATTCACTTTCGTGGAAACAAATTTGTAACTCCATATCTACTTTGTGTGAAGCGCGACGGAAATTCTGGGTTTGACTTGAATTTTTTTTAAATTGAAAGTTAGAACTCCGTGTAAATAGCCCAAGGGTTCCGCAGTTTCTCTTTCTAACTGGAGGGTTACACTACTTCTACTTGACAAAATGAAAATAGCGAAAAGTAAGTAAGTAGATCACAAAATATTACGAAGTAGAAGTAGAAGTAGCGAAAATTATATCTACTTGAGTAAGTACCAGAAGTAGAGGAAAACTACTTGAGTACTTCGAAAAAGTAGAAGTACTTCGTTACTGACCACCTCTGGCTATAAGTCGGCAGTTACGGAGAATAAGAAGAATATCGGTCAGGTGTAAATGACCATAGTAGTCGACAAACACCATGAATACCCCAAAACAAACAAACCTATATACTTGATTTCTTGGTCTGACCTTTCACATCTTTCTATTTTCAGATCTATTCTGCGCAAGAAGGTACGTTAATGGACGCTGGAGTTCTGTTGGAAATTGTGACGTAAGCATTTTCAATATGATGAATATATTCTGAGGTGTGCATCAATAACACATTGATTCCAGACTGGTTGGGCTGATTCCCCTTCGGCAATCACGTTATATCGTTGTCGACGTTCAAAAGCCAGGTGTCATAAGTAAAGTAGTTCTTTTACTACTTCTACATTTATTTGGTGTTGAATAAAGTTGTATATAATAGCAATATTGACCAACGTAGTTTTGTTTGTATACCATCTCCCTTTCAACAGATTCGATTATGAGTTACGAACTTATTCATATTTAATGTTGTCCAGTAAAACTGCTTCTTTGAGCACTTCAATCGCTTTTATGAGAGAATGAATCAGCTGACTGACCTAGATCCAAATAGCCTAATTATTTCAAATCCTTTGCTATGAAGAATTTGCTGATCAGCACTACAGTGCAATGTCATCATCCATCATCCATGCATAGAATTTGTGTTCACGCTTCGTTCTGATGTTCGGAAAGCTGATGATTGGCATGCATGATTCTGAAAGCTTTATTTGTATGATAACTAGACAAATCAGGCCGACAAACGAACGATTATTAAATTGATTTCATTTTCAGGACAACAAAAATCATGGAAAGGTTGTGACTGCCTTAAAAGAGTCAATCGAACAAGAAAATGGTGAATATCAAAAAATTATAAAATATCAACTCGCTCTTAATTAGCAGCTACTGCTTATCAAGTAATCTCCCCATTCATATTGCGTGAAACTGACAATGCTCATCCATATTTCGTTCTGCAATGAACTTCCGCGATTAAAATTAAAGCAAACTCTCAATATAATTACTACGATGATCGCACTAGGCCTACTGTAACAGGCGATCGTCCTAATGTTTGATATTCTCATGTGGAAGACAGGTAACGAAGCTCTCGTCTTTCATTTTCTTGCAGCAAACAATAAGTTAACATCGTCAAATTTATTCCACTCAAAACTTTTCGACTGAGCAGCGAACTTCAGTAAATGTTACCCAAATTCGAAATAAATCAAATACTTAGTTGTTTGTGGTAGTACAATTTATTTGTTCGTGGTACTACAATCGTCATTTATACCAGGTCGATTTTCTATAGTTTTATTTCGTATCTGCCGACTTTTGCACGACCCATTTATAGGCATTATTAAAAATATCGCTTACGCGGATCAAATGTCGAGAAGGAGCCTTCATAAACCTCCAGCACTTACGTAGGAATTCTGGAGTCGACCTCTGTCGGATTCCCATCGTATACAGTTTCTGTTTCTGGCGGCCGAGGATCCATTGTTACTGTAGATTGGAGGGCAAACCCGATGTTTTCTCTTCAGATTCGTAACGCTTCATTTCGGCGACTCGCTACTGTATTCGTTAGCACATCGACCCAGCGTTTCGTTTTTAGTACCTATATGCATTCGAACTCTATGGAAGCTGTTATTTTCGGAATTAATTTCTTAATCTTTCTGTCAGACCACCTCCTGTGCAGTATATATAATTAATGCAGCGGCAGTCTGGTACGCACGCACATGTAAAATACAAACATAAAAGTTAGGGCTTAGACCAGGGGCGGTCAACCCGTCGCCTGCGGACCACAAGTGACCCGCAAGAAGGTTTTGAGTGGCCCTCTAGACAATTTTCAAAAATAATTATTTATTATCAAAAATGGATTGCCCTGATTATTAACTTGCAAGGCCAAACAATTTTTTTAGGCTGGCTGCAACACTTGGGATGTTGATGACTAAAAAACAGTTCCGATGCATTCGCAGATGCATGGGCAAGTCACATTTTGGTTGATCTTAGTACGTTACAATACAGTTGAATATTTTGGGGCCGATTCACCTGAAGTACAAATTTGAGACACTCTTCGCGCAATATGTTGTCACTCGATTACTTGCTTTTAATATTGTTACGCCTTTTGAAGTGAAAAAAAACGCCTGATGTACCAGATTGAGTCTATGAGTCTATGAGGGTTGCCATACGTCCGGAATTTCCCAGACATGTCCGGAATTTCACTGAAAAGTCTCGTCCGGGGGGAATTTTTAAAATATGCCTAAATGTCCGGAATTTTGAGGCCTTGAAGTAGGCTTCAAAATTTTTCGTAAATCAACATAAACAATATTATTTTTAAGCAGATTTATGCTATTCAAAATTCTTTCTTTGCACCGCGCGCGAGTTAATGCAACGTATATTGATAGTATGGACACCAGGTACCACCTTAGCCTAATTAACAATGAAAATAAATAAAAATAACTATCATATACTGAAATAAATCTGATTTTAATCGCAATTATAAGCTAACGATTAATAACTAGAGTTGGTTAAGGCCGATTAGATTAGGGTTACCATTAGGGCTAGGCACAATGATTCGAGTACTCGAATCTGAATCGAGCATTAATTTTATTGATTCGAGTCGAATAGTCAAATACGATTTTTTCGAGTACTGAAATTATCCGCTTCTCGCCATTGAAAGCTAAAGTACCAACGAGAATTGTAGTTTTTATACTAGTTTTCACTGAGGAAGCCTTGAAACATTGATTGGCCGTGTCGCAGCATACGAGACATAGTACACAGCTGTGAACGTTACTGGAATAGCATATTTTCGAAGTCGTAATCATCCCACAACATTGTGCAATAAAATCGGTATGGTCGAAAAAATACCAAAGTATCTTTAATGTGACGGATTACAGGCATTTTATCCTTTGCAGTGGCATAAAAGGTACATGTCTTAATTTTGACATATTACATTCTGTTGTGACATCATAATGAGTGATACTCAAATACTCGACTCGACTCGAAGCGTAATACGTGATTCAGAATCGAATCACTCAGGTAGTCGATTTTGCCCAGCCGTAGTTACCATACGTCCTCTTTTAGGAGGATTTGTCCTCTTTTTTGACTTTTTTGAAAGTGTCCTCGAAGGACGCCCTTTTGTCCTCTTTTTTGAGATTTTGTCCTCTTTTTTGAAAATTTAGGTCAGATTTAGAGGAAATTGCGAGTGAAATACCGTAAATTAGCACAGAAGTGACGCTCCGGCGGGTATTTCGGAGTGAAAAACGGTGAATTTAGCTCTGAGCGAAAAGATGACCTTTTTTTTTAGTCATCCACCTGGAAATGTGGAGGGAAAAACGGTATTTTGAGCTTTGAGCGGACTGGTTTTGCAAGTCTCAAATTTCTGAAAAAGTGTCCTCTGTTTAGATTTCCAAAACATGGTAAGCCTAGATTAGATGCTTCTGTCTCAGACAGTGGTTCCGAATTTTGAGGTCGTTTTCCTTTATCTGGGGATCGCGATGATGTTGGACGTATAATCAGATTCCTATGCCACAAGTTTGGGCAAGCTGATTTTTTTAGTAATCAGCTTATCAAGTTTGGAGCTGGGCCACGGAACATTTTGAAGTTGGAAATAAGGTCGCGACCATAAATAGTTGGAAATTACTGGATGTGCTTCCTGCTGGTGCATTTTATAGTAGCCTAATATATGGAAGAATCAATAATATTGTCAGAAGTCATTCAAAAAATTTAACAGCCAAATGCATATTGTAAGTGCCCAAGAAGTTACATCGACTATCCTATGGTGGGCCCACGATCGGTGTTTTTATTCGGCGAGAGGGGGCAGAAAAAATGTTGTTTCGGACCTGATTAAAACAGATAACCAGATAGCTGCACCGACCTAACAGCATAGCACGGCTGTCAAACAAATCCCCGACAGGCCAGACACGGCCCGCCAGACGATTTCATTCGGACAGTGGAGA
>ATSW01006913.1:0-15494 GCA_000444245.1 Botryllus schlosseri
TGGTATGGATCGATATTTTGGTATGGAATATGGAACAATGCAAGTATGGTATGGAATGGAAGATTTTAATCTATGGTATGGAACGACATTTCCATACTTCCGTACTTGGGTATTTTATACATTTTATCGGGATCTGTGCAAGCATCATTTAGCGTACGTGTTTCGCTGTTCATTGTTCACGGAATATGATCGCTTTTGTTATGTGTGAACTATTGAACGCTGTGCAGGAACAAATATACCAGGGTCGGGCAACTTCTCCAGTCGGCGGGCCGGATATAGGAGAATTTCGGCGGGCCGGATATAGGAGAATTAAGTACGTGGCGGGCCAGATTGCTGAATCGATACATTATTCGCCCATTTTATCCACATATACGAGGAATAAATCGTATAAAATGAATGTATTTTAATGACAGCAGTGTCACTTCAAAGCCATTTCTCGCCGATAATGACGATGACGAAGACAATGTGGATTTGAGAAAAACATCGTAATACAGGCGCCGCCATGTCTGCTTCTGTCTGATCAATCTACATACACACGGTGCAATCTCTAATTAAGATTTCAAGGCGTTCGATAACCCCGGTACCCTTAATTTACCAAGATATCAATTCATTAGGGTTAAGTAGGTGACGAGATGGCGTCGTTGTTCAACTGTGTGGCCTGATTAATCTCGATATTGAATCCATGCGGATCGCATCCTCTACGAAATTTGAAAAGTGGCCCGTGACCCGTTTTGAGTTGGCGACCCCTGGTATAAGCGGTGTCTTACTAGGGTTACCATACGTCCTCTTTTAAGAGGATTCGTCCTCTTTTTTGACGTTTTTGAAAGTGTCCTCGGATGACGCCCAGAAGTCAGAAGTCTTCTTTTTTGATATTTTGTCCTCTTTCTAGAGAATTTTGGCGAAATATACGGTAAAATCGACTGAGATATATTAAATTGGCACTGAAGTAACGCCCCAGCGGCTATTTCGGGAGATGGGCCGGAAAGTCTACCTTTTTTTAGTCAACCAACTGATAACGTGAAAGGAAAAATTGTGTTTTGGGCGCTGAGCGAGAAAGTTGACCTTCCTTTGTTTAAGTCAACCGACGACAAAGTGGGAAAATTTACCATTTTTTTTCAGGATTTTCCTCCGGTTTTGAAAAGAGTTTCCGAAATACGGTATCCCTAGGTCTTACAAAAGCCTATAGTAGTGTGCCGTGCTACAAGTCGGCGGTTACGTATACGTAAGAAATATCAGCCTGGTGTAAAGGACCATTGTAGTCGACAAACACCATGATTACCACTAACGACATTAGGGTTGGGTACATCGTAAATGCCGATGATGCAAGTCTTCTCGCTTCGACTTACGCGTAAGCTCCACTCACGCAAGCTGCGCAGTGCGCATACACGTATCTCATAACATATACAATTATACAGTTACTAAAATTTGACGAAGTAAGCAAGTAGTGGGAAATCTTGGCAGACTGGGTCCGTGGGCCACATTATCATGGACAACGGAAAACTCTCCGCGGGCCGGACAAAACTCCTTCGCGGGCCGGATCCGGCCCGCGGGCCGTATGTTGCCTACCCCTGAAATACACGCTTATGCAACGGTTTTAGGAGCACTTCGAATGACATGATTTTGTGATGCAATAATGGCATCAGTAACGTGGATCCGAGTTCAGACACGAGGTCTCCAAGCAGACTTGGACCACTAGAAAATTCAGCTTTACCTAATTAGATTATAATTAGATCACTGGCATTTCGATCTAATTTGGTGAAATTAGACATTCGACTAATTTGGTGAAATTAGGCAACTACATTATCTAGCTGTCCAAGTCTAAATTCAGCTTTACCTAATTAGATTAGAATTAGATCACTGGCATTTCGATCTAATTTGGTGAAATTAGCAACTACAATTATCTAGCTGTCCAAGTCTGTCTCCGAGCATAGTCTGTCATGTGACGCAATAATTGGAAATGTAGGCTACTCCAACTACGTCATTCCTTGAGTGACGACGACAGCTTACAAGAAATCATGCTGCAACGTACTAATAGCTCAATGTGATTGATAATTAGCCTACATTTCTTCTGAAACATTGTCCGCCACATTTACACTATTTACGTACCGAGATATCGCATTGGTCATATATCAAACGCTCTCGCATTAGAATTATAGATCAGGGAGTGGGGTAGATATAGTTTGAAATTCTCGCCACGCTAACCTCAACCAAATACTACTAACATCCACACAGATCGCTGCAGTATTGATCGCTTGCAGCTGGGATATTTTGTGGGTGCGCCTATATTATAAATTATTGTACGAATATTTACTTCGAACTTGCATGTGCCTCATGCCAATGTATCGGACATGCGATGATATTCTTATGGCGGGTCCTAGATAACAATCGGCTGACGATCTCATTTTGCTTGCGGAAGCTGTAGACGTTCACGGCACCTCACCACCGTGAACTAAACCTCACCAAAACAGACTCTGTAAAACTATTACCAGGAATTAGATTCGCATCATTGCTGGTTTAAACAATAATTAAACCCGAAATATCAATAATACATGTGCTAGAAAAGGTACTTTACTCATGATATTGGAAGTATTTGAAAGTATGGAATGTGTATCAAGTATGGTATGGAACAATGTTGGTATGGTATGGAAAATTGCAAGTATGGTATGGAGAGAGTAANGCAAGTATGGAGTATGGAAAGTCTTCGTTCCATACCATACCATACCATGCCCTNCCAAGATTACAACGCTGTCAGTTTATATTGACTTACTAATAATCATCNTCCTAGANATATTAATTTATTGAGATGATAAGGCTGTGTACCTTTCGCAATGATTGCCTTCGGATTAGCTCTTCATTCGAATTGGCAATGATAAGAGTCGCTACGATGCTATCCAGCACATATGGTTTTGAGTCAGCGAGCATATGCATATGGTAATAAATGACCTGTGTAGTAAATAATCACCATACGAGTTTAAACTGAAATAATAGCTTCTTAATTCTAGGTTTGCAATAGTAAATTACATTATGATGACTTACTTCACCGCTCAGCCATTCGTTTGGACGCAGGGTTCGCAAATCTCCCATGAAGAGCGTATTTGGGGAAATATAAGCAGCTATCATTTCCACTTCATTTCATTTTCTACAAAGTATTCTTGTTCCTAGGGTTATAAAGTATGTTAGACAAAAGTTGCCTAAAAATACTGCGACGCGCTTACTTCGTTTTGCCTTCACCAGCCTTTCTACTAGGCTCGTTGTCGAATTTTAATGTTTTTGATATTTTCCCGGAGGTGAAGCAGCCAGTTAGTCTGCCTTCTTTTCTCTTTTTTGAAAGTCGACTTTACCAATTGTTGCGTTTCCTTCATCAGTTTTGTTTTTCTTTTAAAACCGCGATGTAATGAACTATCCGCGAAGATGAATTCATTATTTGTTTGTGGCATTTGAAAATGAATTCGCCAATTTTACGACTGAAAATGAATTCGCCAATTTTACTACATCTTGTATTGTCCAAATAGATGTTTTTCAGTTCATAAAAATGCTGCTCCATAATCCCCTGCGTGCGGTTACAATCACAAATTGATTGCAAATTATTTTCTATACTGGCAGAGTGGATTTTCTCAAATTCACCGCCGAATTTTTGATAGGCAGCATTTGGGTAGTCGGTTCTTTTGGTGTGGCGATCAAGATTGCCAAGTAAAAGTCCAGAAGTACCACCCAGCCTGTTATGTTAGTGCATTTTACATTGCTTGCATTGCTTATCTGTCGTTTGATGTCTTGGCGTAAAATACAAAGTTTTCATACGATTTGTTGGTGCTTTTCTCGTCTCTTGCTCCGTAGGCGGATATCTATGACATAACAAGAAGTTACGTTGTACCGGCTACCTGTTACCCTGGTTATGTTTTCGGACTTGTAAAATTTCGAAAAAAAACTTCGCGAAAAAAAGCGACTCGTCTTTACCAAATGAAACAAACAAACAAAAATCGAGCCTGCCACCCGAGTTCGATTTTCAGTCCGAGCATGTTCCAGAGCTCTCGCTCGTGCTCGCCGAGCTCTCGCTTGTGCTCGCTATGAGCATTTTTTTGGTTTGCCGGTCGGCTGCGGCTGTTCTTCCGCGCTTTCAATGGACACAATGACGCAGTCGCTGTCCGACTCGAAGCCGCGCGTCTCCGACTTGATCTCGGCTAGGTCCCCGTATAGTACCCGATTCATTTCGTCCCGTATGGACTTGTTACGGAGTTTCCAGACAAAAATCTCCCGTTTCCGCTTTTTCCGAGCCTCATCCGTCTTTCTCCCGACGCCACACAGGCCGCAAAACCATCTATGGTTACATTTAGAGTGTCTCATTTTTACGTATCTGCGAACAACAAGGTTTCTTGTTGATGGTCAAATTTTCGGACACATTTGAGACGAGGGCCGGGTCGACGCCCGCTCACGCGCCCCCCACCCCGCCATATTAGTCATGATTCGGGAACCCTGTTGGTGACTTTGTTCGACTTGGCGAAGTACCGAAAAAAGCGGCTATGATCCGGCGAACGGAACGCGTCCCTGCCGTTTAGGTCAGATTCTGACGTCGCTCAGCCTGGACCAGACGTCCAACCGACTTTTTCGGACTCTGACGATTAAAAAAAAATTGCGAAAAAATGGCCCCGACGAGTCGCCGAAGCGACCCGCCGAGACCCCAAATGAATCCTATACCAATTCGTCACCAAAAGTCCCAAAATCCAAATTTTACTGCCAACCTGGCACTTGCGCCTTCAGTTCGTTAATCTTGCGTGCGAGGAACAATATTTTTTATCCTTGTCCTGTATCACCTTTTCGACGTGGTAGCTGCAAAAGACTTCATTCGCGATACCGATAGACGGGCGGACTCGAGAAGTACTTTCATCTCGTCGGCGGGTACTCTTCCGTGTCTTTCCCGTGTTACTAGACGGATTAACACATTCACCCCTCTGCGAGCCATTCGGCGCGACTCCGGGTGACCGATCTCATGTATGTGCTTTAAGGCGCACTCGGCCTTTCGTTCTTGCCCAAAGTGGGCGCAAATCCACATATGCTCGACGTCGCACATTATATACGCTTTGAGAAAACACGAGGGGAATACGAATTGTCATTCTGTCCCTCGTAAGGTTCTTGGCGAGGGCCGGGTTCAAGCTCGCTTATGCGCCCCCCCCCGCCATATTAGTCCTTTTTCCGAAACCCTGCTGACCTTTTTCGACCTCGAAAAAAAAGCGGCAACACGCCGAAGTCCGTGCCTTCAAGGCCCGACTGCGACGTCCCACGCTCCGGCCGCCGCTCAGGCCGGCCCTTAGGCCGAGACGCCCAACCGACTTTTCGGACTTGTCCGATTTCAAAAACAACTTGACGAAAAAAGAGGCCTCGACTAGCCGCCGAAGCCTTCGAGGCCCTACTGCGACGTTTCACGCTCCGGCCGTCACTCAGGCCGGCCCTTAGGCTGAGACGCCCAACCGACTTTTTCAGACTTGTCCGATTTAAAACAAACTTGGCGAAAAATGTGGCCTCGACTAGCAGCCGAAGCGACTAGCCGAGGCTCCCCCTCAACCCGACGGTGGCTCGCCGAGTCAAACAAAGTTTCGCACCAAATTTCCGGCTAAAGTTTTATTTTCGACCATCTGTTCCTGAGAGATAATCCACCCCGTACCAAGAGAAGTCAGTCATCCCGCTACTAAGGGCGGGTGGGAGTGGATTCACGGGAGCGGCGGAAACAATCGAAAATGTGAGTTCAAAAGTAGTATCGAGTATCTTGGTCACATAATTGACAAGGACGGCAAACGCCCGTCCAACAAATCCGTGGAAGCAATCAAACAGTTGCCTAAACCTCAGGATATTCGCCAGCTACAGGTATTCCTGGGCAAAGTCAATTATTATCGCGAGTTAATTCCTAATTTCACGAATAAAGCCGCCGCCTTGTACCGTCTTCTTCAAAAAGACGCGAAATTCATGTGGAATACGGACTGTGACGCAGCTTTTTGCATTCTCAAAAACGACGTAATCGACGCAACGCAGTTAGCTCATTTTGATGTAAACAGGCATCTAATTCTGTCAACGGATGCTTCTCAATTCGGAATCGGCGCTGTCCTCTCAATCGAGCACAATGGCGAAGAGGATCGCGCATGCTTCGAAAACGATTTCCGATTCGCAAAAATCCTACTCTCAAATTGAGAAGGAAGCTCTGTCAATCATTTACGGAGTCACTAAATTTCGTCAATTCTTGTATGGTAGAAAATTTACGCTCGTTTTACGCTCGTAACGGACCACAAACCGCTTTTAGCTAATTTTTTGCCGCGATTACAGCGCAACGCTTACAGCGATGGGCACTAACGCTCATGGCTTATCAATACGACATTCGCTATAAAGCGACCAATCAGCACGAAACGCCGACGGTTTACCTCGCCTACCAAAGGGTCCAGACCCTGAGTTTGACGAACTGGAAATTCGTGAAAACGCGGAGATCGTTCACGCTATTTATATGGCATTCGATGGCTTGCCGTTAACTCGCAATGAAATTCGCGACGCGACGCTGAAGGACAAAACCATGAAACTATCTGTCACTCATGGTAACTGGAATCCAAAGACGCACATTGATGATTTTTCTTGGTTTTCGACTCGCAAGGTTTTCGACTCGCAAACATTCGCTTTCTCTGCTCAATATTGATGGTTTTCAGCGCGTAGCAATTCCGCAGTAATTTCGCAGTTACTTCGCTCGCGAGTCTTATCATTGTTGCACGAAGGACATTGGGGAATCGCAAAAATGAAGCAGATGGCTCGACGTTACATCGCCTGGCTTTCCATTAATCGTGACATTGAAAATCTCGTTACGAGTTGCGACGCTTGCCGTAAGGCAGTGGTTCTCAACCGGTGTGCCGCGGCACACTAGTGTGCCAATTGAACTGCTCATGTGTGCCGCGAGCAAATGTGGTAAACTATGTCAAAGTTTAACAAAAATCCCAATTTTGAGTGTGTCATCGTTGGTTTTCCCATTGAATTTACCCAATCAAGACACGCGATGCACAATCCGATGCAGTGAACAGATATAAGGATGCCGAGGCGACCGTAGTCACGGTATCTCAATCTAGTATTTCAATCTGGCATCCCCATTAGGTCATGGATTGGGTCTTTCTCTGGGCCTTTTATTGTAAAGACGCTCTGAGCACAGCAACGTATAGGGGCGGATAATCTAATAAATCTGCAACGCTTTGTAACTTGCTACTGCACTGCCATGAATCAAACTGGGGCCTCCACCGTCAATGGGTGTGATATGCCAGTTTGCCCACAGAGTAGCATTAGTAGCATTTAGGACGGTGATAACTAAACTCGGGTAATTGGATATTTATTGAGGTGTGGCCGAAGTGACTCCCATCAGAACCGTAGGTAGAACAGGGACATGACGCTGGTTGATGACCTTTTCATGTTTCTATTTGTAGTCGTATTCTTGCCATGCCTTCGTCATCGATTATCATTTTACACCATGCCGATATTACATATTTTGATTTCTGAGATGCCAGGAGGAGGACTAGTAGGAGCCTACATAAACCTCCAACACCTAGGAAGGCATTCTCACCATCGAGAAAGTAACTCATTTGAGAGTGATGTTCACCATTAAAAATTATAATTGCCAACATAGCCATTCACAGCACTGCAGGTAAAATGTAGGCTCAGTGCGCAATGTTATGTTGCAGGCGACAAATTCGAGAATTGATAAATAAAGTTGATCAAATTATATCAGTTACAAACTTCCCCGCCGCTGAGGTTTATTATTCCGATTTGTCGGAACTACAGGTGAACTGCGGGTGGCTGCCAGTAAGATTATTGGGGTATACTAACCTCACATGTGCTATTACACGATCTGCGTGGAAATGCGTTTGGCATCCATGTATATTGTATAAACGCCTCTGTATTTGTTAGTGGCGATCGTGATGGACTCTTCGATGCGATGGTTAATTACATCGACAATGCGGTAGTGGGCAGACTTTATTGTCAAGTCAATATTATGAAATTAAGCTGAACCTGAAGTTCAAACGAGATCCCAGCAGGCCAGTTATGTGGTAACAGAGGTAATAGCTGATAATTCAAAACCTCACACGTAAACGGAGAAAGCTCTTCGCCCGGCCCACAATAAAATTGTAAAAAAATGTTTGGGAAGATTGAAAACGATTCCCATGTCAAATGATACCATTCGTAGATGCATTTGTGAGATGTCCGCAGAGATAAAAGAAAACTCACGCAGAGAAACGCCTACTTGGGTGCTCCGAAAAGGTAGCAGTACTTCGTCAATAGTCAGTGACCACCTCTGTAAAACGATGATTGCTGCTATACGCATTCTGGTAGTTTGCCTGTGCCATAAGCCAAAAGAGTTCGGAACCACCGTGTTAGTGTGCCGCGAACTATTTTTAATTTTCGAAGTGTGCCGCGAGGTCAAAAAGGTTGAGAACCACTGTCGTAAGGTAATGAAAGCGCCTGATCGTCAGTAAGCTTTGAATCACTTGGATTTCGCAGGTCCAATAAACAGTAAAATGTTTCCTGTCATGGTCGATGCGCATTCGAAATATCCTTTCGTTAAAGTAATGAATGTCGGTTCTACCACAACCTTGTGTGTGGTCAACGCTTTGAGGGAAGTCTTTTCTATCGAAGGCTTGCCCATAACAATTGTCACGGATGGCGGGCCGCAATTCACATCGAATGAATTCGATACGTTTTGTTCGAATTTGGCAATCAGTCATATCGTATCACCGTCTTTTCACCCTGCCTCGAACGGGGAAGCGGAGCGTTTCGTCCAGACTTTAAAAGCTGGATTGATAAAAAATTGCGACGGGGGAAATGATCTCAACTTTGCGCTCAAAACACTTCTCGCTACGTACCAATGTGCACCGCACCCGGGCATAGACTGGAAAGGCCTGCTGAGCTTTTACACCAAAATACACCAACCAAAACTCTGTCAACAAAAGGAGTTCGTGTACACCTACAAATAGTACATTGAACGCTCTCTCATTCGAAATCTCATGCTGGTGACGTCATATTTTGTGATACGATTGTTGATATACGATGCTCATTCTCATTCTCTTCTAGTTGCTGACGATTACCCCTGACGTGTGTCAGCCGAAAATATTCGGGTTCATTTCAATATGAATATACTATTCAACAATATATCTTTGTGGAAATGGATCTTCGGCACTCGTTCATATCAAATCGAAGACACGTATTTTCAATACAATAAATGCAGCTGGATAATTCCCTTCGAAATAATTAAAATATAGCCAATTTGTACAATGTACGTACATATATAGTGTGCAGTTAGTTTTAAGTAAAGTCATTTTGTGGCTATTTATCACTAGCCTACAATTAATATTTGCACGAGTCATTTGACTGTTGCACGAAAATTGAGTTAATTTTATACGGAAACTTGAGCGGTCTGCGCGGTCCGTCACGGTCCAGAAGGGGTCTGGTCTAAGTCCTTTTGGTGCATCCTATATTTTTATATCGTATCGCAGACTTGTGGTGATTTGAAATGATGAAATTAATAATCAACGTATACTATTATACAGACATTCATTTTCTACTTCAAGTCGAAGTAGTTTTGACGTGTCCTGGACTGGCTATTCTACAAGTTATTGCTTACAAGCATATACGTTATCTGTGCTTGCATTTGAGAAGCAACACTGATTAATCCGACCAACTCTGCATGCAACCAATTACGCAACTGTAACATGGGGTTTATCAATTGCAGTTTTTCATACTAAACGAATAATCGCATTTACCTGCAATACCCCCTCGCTGCTAGAGACTGACTACTGGCTCAACGCTGATAAGACTCATCGAAGTGAATAAAGGCGCATCTACTTGACGAAAAGATATAACCTTTGGTCAAGACATGGCACGGCGACAGAAAAATTCCTACAAGGTCACATTGCTCCGGGTCGGTGTTTAGAGGTGATTTTCGGGAGTGTGTCTCTTGCTCTGGGACTAGCCGGCAGCAACATCACCAAAGGACGGTTCAGGTAGCGGCGATAATTAATTTTTTATCCGGAGCGTATGCTGTTGGTCTCCACAGAGCGCCGCCCGTCGCTGCCTACTATGGCAGTGCGTTTGCCGGCTGCGTGTCAGCAATCGGCGGATTCGTTGTTGCGATGACGGGACACGACGGCTCGACTCCCTTCGTTCTTTTCCTTGTTATTGTAACGACCATGACATTCGGCATGGTGGCTAGCGGGATTCACATCATATACGCTATCGCGGTGGTTGTAGAGACGCATATTCGAAATCACGACCAAGTAAGAACGCCTCGGCCTAACCTGGAAACAATTGAAGTCGACCGTGTTCCGGCGGGGTGGTGTTGGATCGTTAATTGGCTACACAATTCCATGAATCCAAACAGGACGCAGACCAGAATACAAATCATGCCACGCGACGCTGAAAGCAAGACTGGTCAAAAAATTGGAGTCGACGCCGCGAAGACTTCTTGCGATCTTTTAGCGCACGTCACCGCTTCCTATGATCCTGGGCCGCCTTGTTATGATGGCATTACCGAGCCCCACCGCCTTGCAGTTGAGAAAGTCTGAGCCGCAATTGTTCGTTGTTTGTAATGCAGGCAGCAACTCGGTGCGATAATACCTGGTCTGCTTTTTCGAACATGCCGTAGGCCCAATTGCGGTCGCTCCTTGAGAATGACAGCTACTACATACCGGACATTGATAGGCCCTGTTGCCACCTCTTACAGAGACGAGCCAAAACTTTTTTTAGCGCTTGTCCTTTCGTGTTTGTAGGTTGCCGACCCATGGTATACTTGATAGTTTGTTATTGTTGCCATTGGCACAATGCGAATTTCATGGTCTGTGATTTTGATATTGCGTCATACTTTGCCTTTTTGGTTTTGCTTTTAAATCTGTTTAAATCCCTTTAGTGTGCCGTTAACTTTTGAAAAGAGGCACCCGAAAAGTCTTCGAGTTTAATAAATATTCTGTTAGAAGTTGTATTGAAAGCTATATTCAAGTTCTGTACCACGAACAAGCTATTCAAGTATCTCTGTATTAGTTGCTGACTCATACACAAGAGCTACACTTCGGTTGTTTTATCTACATTTTAATTATACAGGATTGGATATATATCATGTTTGAATTATTCATACATATTGGGATGAGAGTCCATGTTATAAAAAAATTATAAAATATGAAAAAGGAAGGATATTTAAAAATATGGCATTCTTTCATGTTAATTGCAGAGTGAATAATTTCGAGTTGTGCCACAATGAATCAATTTTGCAGGCCATCGTTAATCATGTTTGCATTCGTTCAATGGTTATATGATAGTCATATAAATAAACGCCACTGTGCCATATAATTTTCGAAGTAAATTGGTAATACTGTCGGAGTCGGTACGTTTAAAGACTCAAGAAGCGGAGTCGGCATATTGAAAATGTGTGGAGACAGTGGTAAAATTTACCGACCTCACACCCTGGTAAGATATAACATACCATTATCGTGGAGAAATATAATAAGCAAAAGTTTTAGCGACTCCTGCAGTAATTGATATTTATTACGCATTTTATCAATATTTTCAATACGTTTCTTGAGCCTTTCGCGGGCCGCAGAAAACGGTGTTGCATGCCATACTTTGCCCACTCCTTGCCCTAGGGTGTACGATAATGTTTATAGGGTGTACCACTCCGATGGGGTGTATTTAGCAATAAAATGGACCTATTAACTAGCTATCATAATAAATAGGCAATTCCATGCTTCAGAACAGGTTGACCGGATGTGCAATATCGTAGGCCTACATTTTTCATATCATCGTCCGTAAACTACGCAGCTGCTATATTATAATCATTTTGGGATGCCATCAAATGTTTCTCCTCGGCATTTAACCGTTGGTAATGGACTTTTTGGTTCCCTTTTTTAGTAGAACAGGCTGGAGTTAACATGTACGTGGTGGAGAGAGATATGGTATTCTTTTTCGCCTGCACCATCGAGATGCTTCGACGACGGAGATGCGATACGGCCTTTATAGTAAGGTCATCTAGTCTGCACCCCCGGTTTTTTCTCCCCCATGCTATCCGTGATTGCTGAGCGCCTAGCAGAATAGCCGCGGATACCAGTTTTCGAGTCTTTGGTCTGACCCGGCCGGGGATCGAACCCACGACCTACCGACCGAGAAGCCGGACGCACAAACATTACACTATCTAACTCGGATTTAACCGTTCAACGCAGTGTCGGGGTTAAAGGCTGTTTGAAAGAACTTTTGCAAGACAAAATGGATAACACTGGGCAACAATTTTGAACGAAAAATTTGTCGGTTTTGATCCTGCACTTGATTAGGGCTAATTTTGGCGTGCTAATTCCAAAAATGCCGCTAGTTTTCATCTATCACGTAAAATTCTTGCTCTACGACATGTGCCCAAAATATGCAAATTTTAACGTATTCAGCCATATTACTTTACCATATTTTTATTTTACCATATAAAAGTTCACATTTTTATCATATAACAAGTTGTATAGCCAATGGCTCAGTTGAATTATTAGGAAAAAAGGTGCTGGTGTCGATATAGCTAAATCAATTGTCTGACTAAAGTCAACGACAAAAATTGTGTTCACCAGTGTTTTATAATAACTGGAAGTTGATGCTGAAGTAACCAAGTATTCCGACAGGGCCATATATCGCTCAAGAGGGTGCGCATCAAACTAGGACTGAACGAGTGAACGTATATGATGTAGATTTACGGTACTGTTACTGTAAAATTAAAAATAGCCATAATTGCAATCAATTAGAAAATTATCAACTTCTTGTGGAAGTATTCGTTACCACCGCAACGAATTATATTGGATTGGCGATTTTGGGGTAGGCTATGTACTGTACACTGGGGTACGTTATCGTACGCGACACATTTTTTGGTATATATAGATCAGTGATTCCCAACCGTGGTTCTAAAGTAGCCTTCATGTGACTCGGATTGACCTCTAAATATGCCACAAAAATATAATTGAATACACTTGTTGTTTGTTTCTATGAATATTATTAGTCAATTTTTGTATATGAATGCTAAAATGAGGGGTAATAGTTATTTCTAAAGACGTCAAAGGCCGCTTCTGAAAACCGGGAAAGAGATTTCTTGCAGACTAGCGTCAGATTCAATAATGAATACCCGTCCGACAAGGCTATATCTTGAGTTCTGCTGGTCATAGAACTTTACATATCGTCACTAAGAAGAGTAGCATATTTCGACACAATTTTAGTAATATCAACATAACGGCTCATAGTCAGGTCTAAATTACAATAAGTCCAATGTTATTCTGGTTCAAATCACCCGCAAACTTGTGCTGGAATGAATGAAGAACTATCACAAAACGATATAATAGTATGCTGTAATAATGATATGCATGTTGCATTTCAATGTACAGCTCTCGCCAATTTATCAATGCTAAAATAACCGATATAGAATCTATAGAAGTCTGTGCATGCTATTGGATTAGCTGGATGGTGAGGTAGACATAGGCCAGAGGTCTCAAACTCAAATGTGCTCGCGGGCCAATTTCCTAGTTTTGGTGACGTCGCGGGCCGCAGCATCAATAATAGGGATATTCAATGTATAATTTCTAACTAGGCCTTATTTGACGGGACCTTGCGGACAGGCATTCCACAAACATCTTGGAAATGCAATTTACTATTGCACTCTTTGCGCTTGATACGGAAAGTAATCACATTTTCAAATATTTGAATAAAATTGATTCTGTGCCGGGCACAATTTTTTTAATTGATGAGTTAAAATATCATGCGAGAGGATGCATCATGACATCGTAAAACTGCCGGGTTATAATATTGCAGCGAGTGGACTGTCGTCTCCAAGTAGAGACTTATGAAGAATGTGATTGAAGTAGGCTGACTCTGAATCTCCTCTCTCAGACCAACAACAACAAAACAAAGCTGGCTACTTTCACCACGTCGCTCACGAAATGAGTGCACGTGCGCTCCAAAGCAGTCCAAGTGGCGAGTAAGCCATAAAGAAAATAATATCCACCGTGACATGGACCTTTGACGTGCCACAATTTTATGTAGATAATTTTACAATCTACCGAAGATTGAGCTGTTATCAGAGCATTTGAGCGATGTAGCCTAATCCTGGTTTTGATATAGTCGTGAATCGTGATAGGTATCGGCTATTGTTACTGTCCTTGCCAAAGTCAAATTAAATCAGCGTTAGATTCTGCCTTCCATTATTGGAACATATCAATAACAACTTAAATATAATCATTATTGAGCCATAGTAATAGCATTGCTTCTTTATCTGTTTAGCGATCGTGTGCTTCCAATAAGATTTCTTGGAGCCCCTCTCCATTTTCAACACAATTTCAGATGGTACCTATATTAAATCAGAAAGCCCATTCACATATAATCGCGCGTAGAGCGAAGACTATTTTCTAGTTGAATAAATTGGTCAAGAAAATATGTCACAGCTGTAGAGTGTACTACTATACCTTACTCGCCACTGATAATATCATGGATAAAGAGAACAAACAACACCCATCATGTAACCAACTAGGGCTATACGTCACAGGGGTCACAGAATAGCAATGGTTGTCACACTGACCTGATTAGATAACTATATGCATTACGCAACTTAAGCTACTACCTTTTGATATATTACTATTCCTCATGGATTGTTGCGTCCGTAGGATTACCAGGTCACCGTTCCGAGTCGCAAGTCCTTCTCTGATTTTAACGTTTTACCCGACTCAACTCTAGTCATTTTTATTTAATCACCCAGTCAATCCGAAATCGACTAATTTTAGGTCACTCCGAACTAAATCACAATTTTCAGTCACGAATCATCAACGGGTAATGTTTTATCATCATGAACTAGAAATGTGACGCAATCGCTGATCTACCACATGGTTGCTTTTAAAAGTGTTGTGATAGTGAAGTTTGTTGAGATTTCAGTGATTTATATAGTATAGCTTTTTAGCGTGAACTTTAAGGTCTTATATTAAAAAAAGATATATGGCACTTGAATATATTGTCGAATACTTGAAATTCCAAAATGCCGTCGCGAGCCGCACAAAATGCTCTCGCGGGCCGCGTGTTTGAGACCTCTGACATAGGCTATTATATAGGCGCCTTGAAATTTTCGTTATGAGTAACCTACTCGAGTGTTACATGCGGCTCCGCTCCATACGTACTCTGAACTTTGAAATGCGGCTCCGATATCTAAAAAAGTTGGGAACCACTGGTATGGATAGTTAGGGCTGGCCAACATGGCGTGCCTGAGTGGTTCGATACTGAATCGCGCATTGGGCCAGTGGTTCTCAACTTTTTTAAGCTCGCGGACCGGTAGAAATTCAAAAAATAGTCGGCGGATCGCGATCTCGAGACGCCTAATTCCGATTCGAAAATGTTCCTCAACCCCACCTTTCAATCTGGCGTGCTGACTAGAAAAAATGAGCACCTCGCCGAAACCTACTCACGGCCTATATGGGAATCTGACGACTATTTGC
>ATSW01006914.1:0-19427 GCA_000444245.1 Botryllus schlosseri
AATAATACACCAGCTTTATCCGTCTCATTATAAGCTGTAATAAAGCGCACAAGTACAACACACGCGCGTCCACGTCGTCCAAATATCATATGATCTACCGAAAAGATCATCGCTCCATCAAGTATGCCGGACCTGATGTGTGGAACAGTATCCCGCCGGCCATCCGACAGTCGACGAGCATGTCCACATTCAAGTCGAAATACAAGCAATTACTACTAAATAAATACAGTCCATCCTCAAGATTACCGGACCACGACTGACCTATCGATCTCGCCTCCCATGACATGCCGCCCTATTTCTTGTCGCATTCTTTTTCTATACTATCTTCTTTACTTTCATTCAGTGTGCATGCCTCCTCTTTACATCGCCTAGGCCAAGGTGGGTGTCAGATTCCATAGACTACTCCTTGTCGCTTCGACATCTTCCTGTCTTTTCATTGTATCGCATCTTTGTGGTGTATTGAACTGATAAAATTGCTAATAAACCAACGATGATGATGATGATGAAATGCAGAAAACTTTATTTTATCATTTTGTGGGGGGGGGCTTTATTTGTTGTCCAGGGAAGCGGTAGCTCAAAAAAGTTTGGGAAACACTGCTCTATAGTGAACCGACTGCAGATATGAGCGGAGTCTCAAATATCGGATACCGAATCCATCCGCCTCCGATTCATTTTTATCGGATTGCTCTATCAAGTAGCCTATGCCGGACCCCAATTGTGGAACAGCATCTCGCCGGCCATCAGACAGTCGTCGAGCGTGTCCGCATTCAAGTCGAAATACAACTCTTCTACATGAATACTAGTCAGCCTTCAGGGTCACCGGAACAAGACCTAATATATCGATCTCGCTTTCCGCCACATGCCACTTCATTTTATCGCTTGCCTTATATATTATCTGACAGGATTCACCGACAAGATTGGGAAGCGTCCGCCTTCTGGGTCGGTAGGTCATGGGTTCGATCTCCGGCCGGGTCAGACCAAAGACCTGATTAGTAAAATTGGTATCCATGACTTTCGTGCTTGGCGCTCATGCATTAGCCTACTGAGATAACATGAAGGGATGGTGCAAGACTTAGAAAGACGTACAAGGCTATATATCTGCACCAATCAATCAGGTTTATTAATATGAATAATAATAATGAAAATATTATGATAATATGATATAATAATATGATAATATTAATAATGAAAAGATAGGAAGGTGTCGAAACAACTTGGAGTAGCCATTACGATCAGACACCCACCTTAGCCTAGGCTCTAGGCGAATGCACATCATGCATTCATGGTATGCATATGCACTATGCAGTATGTACAGATCGCGTGTTTGTCTATCATGATTCATGAGTCGGCGTATATGCCGCAAAAACATCAAGGGCAAAAATAAACTATACGTCCTTTGCTTTCCTCTGCTTAACTTTTCATTTAGTGTGCATGCCTCTTCTCTACTTCGCCTAGACCAAGGTGGGTGTCTGATCTTAGACTACTTCAAGTCGTTTCGGCGCCTTTCTATTTTTTCACTGTATCGTGTTTTGTGGTGTTTTGAAATGATGAAACTGATACTGATTTGAAATCCCGAAGCTGGTACGTACAATTGCGGCGGAATATTGCCTCGTATGTCATTGCTCCTTGGTGAGAAAACTTGGCCACTCGTGACTAGGGCTTGGCAGAATGATTCGGGTACTCGAATATGAATCGAGCAATAATTTTAATGATTCGAGTCGATCAGTAAAAGATGATTTTTTTCGACTACTGAAATTATACGCCAAGTTAATTTATCAACGAGAATTGTGATTTCGATACCAATTTTCCACTGCGGAAGCTTTGAAACCTTGATTGGCCTATCGCGGCATACGAAACATAGTACAAAGCTACGAACGTTACTGGAAATAACATACTTCTGAAGTCATGATCATCCTACCTACAACATTGTCACGAAGTGCAATGAAATCGGTATGGTAAAAAATATACCAAAGTAGCTTTAATGTGATGCATAACAGGTATTGTATTCTTTGTGGTGGCATAAAAGGTACATATTTGAACCAGGACGAATTACACTCCGTTATGACGTCATAATGAGTGATACTCGAATCGACTTGACGCATAATGCGTGATTCAGAATCAAATCACTCAGGTACTCAATTTCACCCAGCCCTATATTCGTCAAAGCAAAAGCAGCGAAATTTCGTTCAAATCTGAACTTTCTCAATCTTTCAAATTTTCAGTCATCTTCAATCCGGCAGGTGTTTCCGAAACAGGATCGGATCCGGATTAAAATTTTGCTGGATCAGTTCCATGACAGGATTCTGAATTTCTAGTGCATGAAAATGACTTTCCGTTTATTTCACTCGATGCTTTGTATGCACTTGGATCCAGCTGGTTTCTGCTGCAATGCAATTTCCTAATAGCAAGCTTTGCATTACCGAGTTATAATTAGAAAAGTAAAAAGGCTCAGCCTTGAGCAGGATATTTTCGGGTGCGGATTTTAACATGGTAGGCGGAAAAAGGATCCCGCTACCGAAAAACCACGACACGTTTCCAATGTATACACCTCTTCAACTAGCCTACAGGTGACCCACCAAGCCAGCAGGAATCTAATATTAAATACATTCACTGAGTAGTTTTTCAGTATAATTCAAAGATAACATCAGACTTCAACTCTGCCGTATTAAACGTAGAGTTCCGACACTTATATGTTATATACTTGGCAGGGCATACTGATCCTATTGTGGGATGCCATCAAATATCGTCATTTTAACGGAAATAATTTGCTCAACGTTCTATAGTCAAATTATGAGAATTAATTGCCGTATTATCATCATAGTAGCCCATGAACAAGAAGTCAGAAGTAGGCTACGCGCGTTTAGGCAGAGTTTGTAACGCGTTCCTAATATTGCGTAGCTGCCAAACAACCATATGTGGTTGCTTCACAGGGTTGCTATAATAGTCTTTACCCCGCCTAAGACATCCAGCATCGCAGCAACTCTTAAGTTAGAACATAGTGGATCAGGCAGTAAATTTGCTTCCTGTGGTCAGTTCGCTCGATATCGCTGCCCAATTGGTGCAGCGGCGTTTTACTGCATTTTGCAAAACATTTGTGCAATGGCGAATGGCAAATTCCGATAAATGAACATCGCATATATTAGCCATCACGTCAATCTTCGACAAACAAGCATGCCTTCAGTTTTAGATTGATATAAACGCTATCTAAACATTCGGAAACAAAGGGTGTGAGGTTCAATTTATTCTCCTTGCCGAATTCACAAAGAGAAGATTTTATGCATGGTGCATGGTTTTGTTATCGTATCATGATTCTGCATAATATCAACATACGATGCAATTATATTTTGAACGATCCTTCGACGAGTTCGCAAAAAATTCAACTGATGTGTTGCAATATATCCGGGATATACTAATATCAGATATGGTTGCATTTAAAACAAATAGCGTTTTAAAACAGTGTTTTAAAAATTCCATTTTAAAATAAACAAACATTTTTTTCGAATGTTGTAAAATTATGCCGTAATTGTGTAAATACTTTCAGCGAAACATGTAATGTACTATGATTTATGGACGATTTGTACCCGATAGTCGACGTACGCGATATTTCGGTTTTACAATTAAAACACGTAGAGATTGATTTGGTACGAAAGGGATGTTCTGATGATGATGACCGCCGACCTTAACAATACTATAAAACGATGTAGTCAATGTCAGATATATTTTTGATCCGTTTATGACAGGGGTCGGAACCTTTTTTCGTCATAGGAAACATATTTACCCAATATTTCAATTATCAATGTCAATGCACTGTGACGTCTCAACTAAGGATTCATGACATCATGGGTATACAAAAAAATGTTTTAAACATGTTTTTAAATTAACTTTTGTTTTAAATGCATAACAAGTTATAGATGTATATTATATAGATATAATCCGTAATCATGGCATATATAGAAAATGATAAGTTGGCAATCAACTAATATATTTCTGGAACTAAAGATAAATTATATATACGAATTCCGTGGGCTTATGAAAACGCAGAGTTCACAGTCGTACGCAATCTTTGATCGCGATGCAAACCACCAACAGATTATAAGGGCCTACTTTTTTGCTCAAGTTGTAAGGTTTCGATATTAATGCGATATTAATTCTGAGACAGGGACAGAGGAGGACGGAACCAGTTCGCCGGAAAACATGAAACATAGAAAATAAGCCCCCACCGAAAACATTCGATATATGGTGGTGGAGGCCGACAAATAACACAAGAAAGGGGGGAAATGGTGAGATCCGACTGCAGGCATAGAAAGAAATAACCATTGTGGGAACAATGTATGCCGTCCGGAGGCGATTGAGGCGGGGGGACTCCTCCCCGTAACAATCGAGCACCACACACTTTAATTATTCAAACCAACTGAAACAACGCTAAAAAAACCTACGTTAATATGGCGAGGAGCCCGTGAAAACACCGGTGTCCATGTGCCTGCAGTCGAACCCCGTGATGGCTAGTGGTACCAATGATTTTAAAAAAGTAACGTCACTCAGGGTGAGTGGTAAGAGGAGAGAGAAAATGCGAAACAACACAAAAATGACGTGGGAAAGAGAAGACAGGGAATTAAAGATCGCGTGAAAAAAGGGGGTCAAGTCCTCTTGTTGTCCCGAAAACTACACCAAGTCTTGCAGACCTGCTACGAGCCGCGTTGAGAAGCGACCACGACTCGCTCGGAAACCAGCCTGGACTCGAAGAGAGAAACTCCCAACCCACTCAAGGTGGCCAGGTTCCTGGGGTGATAACTGCGATATTTATCGTGAAATCGGTAGATATAATAATGATCCGTAGGTAAAAATATGTTTTACGCAATGTGAATGTATTCAGGTATCGTATAGCCCATCAGCCAGCAAAGCGCCTTTCAACGGAAAAACAGCCCACCAAAAATGTTAACGAGGGTGTTTTATTTAAACGACGGCCTGATTCATCAGAAAAGTATCTGGTCAATAATATTTGATCGAAAGACAAGTAATATTTCTTCGTCAAAAGAGTCTGTTTGTTTGAATACAGTGAGAGCCTACGTTTTCGGCCCTAACAAATGCCCGGTGCCCATACAGCTTCCTTGGCTCGGCTCTGTTTCAAATAGATTCACCAAATCAATCAGATCATGCGTCGAGTCGTGTTACAACACTGTTAATGCGAGGATTGTGTATATACAACGAAACAAATTTTCCCTAACGCGCGAAAGGATGTGCTGCCTGCTTCTCATCAAAGTATGGTCATATATGAATGTGAATACAAATGCCACTGTGACAGTCGGTATGTGGGACGCACATCCCAACGGTTGATAGAACGTATCAAACAGCACGTTCCTAAGCAGATAAGATCGGCATCGCAGTCTCTTGATTCGGAAAATTTCACTCAGCAACGTGAACGCGCATCAAAATCTAAATCGTATAGCCAAGTGTTGGCATGCAGTTCTTCAATTGGCCAGCATTTGATCGACAACCCGGATTGCGCCTTGAACTATTCAGACGACATGTTTTCTGTATTATCCAAGGGTAGATCTATATTTCATTTGACAGCTTTGGAATCCACTTTTATCAAACTATCGAATGTGAATGTAACATTCGATAATCAAACTAAACAACTCGGTCATTTGTCGACAGAAATAATTCTTGTATAATCTTAAAATCTCACACTAGTCGTTGCTTAGCTATGTTTCGTCCGTGTTTTTGTTCAATTTTTTTCTGTGTTGCTGCATTGTCTCGATGTATTTGTATTTTATACCTCATGCGTACTATTTTTTTCAAGTTGACTGTTGCTACATACGCTGCATTGTCGCTATGGTTGAATTTCCATTCATGTTATTTATAAATTTTCATTATTGCGTCACAATTCGCCATTTGGTTTAGAATCCATCTCTGTTCTGTATCCTTCATCGTGAAGGTTGCTCTTGATAAGAGGCACGCGAAAAGTTCTTCGAGTCAATAAATATGAATTTGCTGTTAAAAACAGTGAGAGTCCTACAAACTGCATCATCCGAGCCGCATTTTGTAATAGGATGACGACACCGAATCATCATAACATTGCTATAATAATGTGGGATGGTGTTTCGGGTGGACGTGGTGTAAAACATGTTATTTTTTAAATTCTATATTTCATAATTTACATTCGAAGATTTTCCAAACAATCTTGGCATCACGTGGCGACAAAGAACGCCTAACACTCTTTGAATTTGTGCATTATGACGCAACGGCGCGGACCAAGAAAATATGTTCCCTTGTTTCCATCCTGACTGCGACCTTGAGTTGATAGTCTTGGACTTGAGTTTTTCCCGAGCATTGAGTGAGCTTACACCATATAAGTAAGTCACGGTTTTCAGAGTTACGGCACCGCATTTGAAACACCATGAATTAAAATCATTTGTTACTTTCACACTTATAAATTCGGGATTTACTTGATTGGAATTGTTATAGAAACTATGAACTGTGAGCTATCGCACGCAAAAGTCGGTCTAAGTAGGCTACGTGAGTTATAACGAACGACTGTTATCACTCCTAATATGAAAGTAGATATATCAACTGATAATTACGATGGTTGAAATGAATGAATCTGTAATGTCGAATAATAGTAATTAGGAACAACCCATTGTGTGTGACATCGGATTCCTATATGTATTCGAATAATGTATTCCTATTAAAATAACCCCAACTATTGTCTGTTGACACTCGTCAGCCTACAATATTCGGGTTTATTTCAATATGAATATATTAATCAATTGTATAGTGACGTTCTGTACCTCCAACACTCTGCTCATACTATATGTAGATTCGCACAAGACCTGATCGGACACCATCAAAACCACGACATCTAAACAAACTGTTTCACGCCGCCAATTAACAATCGCTTTTACGTCAATTCCCGTGCTCAAATGGTCGGCGGTATCCAGCAGTGTATATCACTTCGCTAATCCCCAATTCCAAAAATCTGCGAAGCGGTGATTCTATCTCCCCGGGGCATTTTATGGTATAGACAACAATGCCCCTTATCTTGGGTGCTGTTTCCCGGCGCGGCAAGATATTTTGTCAGCAGTAGACACTTAATTATCAATACTGTCGCATCCGCTTTCGCATTCATACTTGAACTACATTCGTCTAACCTTGATCCGCTTTCCGTACGGTTTTCGCGCCATTTCGGGGTATAAAACAATCGCCATACATAACAGACTTAACATATGGCTTGGACAGACGGCTATAGAGGTAATTGAAGGGCGAGTCTGCTTTGTATAATATTATATGACTTGAGGCTCGATGGGAACGACGTACTATGAAGCAAGGTGTCTCTAACATCCGAGCCGCAGATAGATATTACAAAGTATCGACAATATAATGTCTTTTCGCCATAATACATACGCTATTAATGTGCGTGTAACAGTGGTAAGCACAAGCAGTCTCAGTCAAATATAGTTGAGAATCTTCATACACTCAAATTCGCTGAAAGTCAGGGGAAGATTCATTCAGAACTCATTCAATTATAGTTATGTAATTCAAATCTAACTTATCATGATAGAAAGATCTGATGACGCGTCGTCTTCCATGATAAGCAACATTTTATTCGTGCTGAGTAACATATTTCGACTACATGCAAATAGACTGAAACAAGGACTATTTTGCAATAAAAGATAAAGCAGGAAGCAGCATGTTGTGTCTGTTAATGAGTCTTACACTTTTAAGATGTTATCGAGACCTCGTGGCGTGCGAGAAAGACCGTGATATCGGGGCATGCACGAGGTAACAATATATGTTAGGTCGACAGCAGTACAAAGATCAAACATATGTTTGCTTGCTAATGGGTGACGATCTTTACAACATCGAGAGAATATATGTCCGACAATAACTGCGAAGTATTAATGCAAAATAGAATATCTCATGAACTCTTGACCTCGCTTTCGAACTGTTCGGGTAAATTGATTTTTGTTCGTTTTGATATCACCATTGTAGGGGTGAGCTAAAACATGAGTTAGTATGGCAGTCACCCCTGTTCCGTGACCACAATTTCTCCATTTTAAACCTAGCGCTTACCATAGGCATATTGGAATGGCGGTACAGTGATTTATCCTGTCATTAATGCCATTATACTATTTCAATGTACTTCATAACAGTTAAAACGTATGTGTAATTATTGATTTGAATTTGGTCAAACATCGTATAACTCTAGTCACGTGAAACCTTTGGACGGAATCGCGATAACTGCAAATAAAAATACTTTGAATCACGAGTGGCATGTTTGTCTTGTAACCTACATGTTTGCGGCCTAGATTTAAAGACCCCGGCGCCTGGCACGAATATAAACTGCAAACTCTGCTGCGTTGCTCCATTGCGATAAAGAAACTATACCTAGGAAAGTATAGTGTATATACGGAGTAGCAGATAGTTGGTCGACACATTATGGTCAGCTGTTCATACTTTTATTCTTTCGTGGCTAATAATCTCGATATCGGAGTCACTATAGACACAAGTATCGCAATACATCGCATGGTCTGTACACGAGGCTGAATTTAACTGAAGAACTATTCCATGGAATATTGAATAGTAATTATGTCCAGTTTTATGGCAAAGGAGGTCTGAGAGACCGTTATACTCAACGGGGTAATGCAGTACGATAGTTACATTATGAACTGTGTAAATTTGGGTTGAGAACGATTGAATGATCAATTAACCTCATCCCGCTATTGAGATTTTAACGTCAGGTATATTGCACGAATATACGCACTAACATTGGAGTACAATTGACTACTGTTTTCAGGAACATATTATAATATACTTTTCTTAGAGTATTTTTCCGAATTTCTGCCAGCGATATGAAAGTATTAGCCATTCTTGCCGTCTGCTTCGCCGCGGTGTCAGCAAGCAGTCTCTTCCACTCGGAATGGGAGGCTTGGAAAGAGGCCCACGGTGAGTTCCACAAGTATGCCTAATAACCACGTTGTATCCTATTCATCACGAGCTGGCGCAGTCTCCAAGTTATTTTTTTGCGTACCATCAGCAAAGTACAGGGTGATTCTGTCGGTAATCCTGAACAGTGACGAGGAATGAGCATGTCCATGGTTTTCGACCTGGTACTTATGAAACAGGCGTTGCCTTCTTACTGACGTTGACTAGCCAATTCTGAAAATAGTAGTTAACGTGTTGATCCTAGCGAAAAGCATTCCACTGTCAGGATTTCAAAATCTGATTTTCTGATTTTCTCAGTATGTGCGACTGCAAGTAAAATCTCTTGAGATTGACTTTACTGCGGCAGGGGCTATCAACTCATTTATTCACTTTGAGTTATATCTTCGGCTATAATAAGTAGATTTCGGAGCGCACAAAAGAAATCTATCAACAATCGTTGAGTTGATTGCTCAAGTTGGACCAGTAATTCGTTAGGCCTACGTTTTGCACTTATGCAATTCATCAGCACAAAAGCATCAGCTCCAGGTCAATATAGATGGTGTGCTATTGAATTCACATCAGACCGATTATTTGGTGTGGATTTATGATATCAACCAGCACTATCTGTGCTTCTTTCCGAGTTGAACCATGAATGTTTTCAAACCCACGCATTCCAACAAATGCATCTCCGTTACAGGGAAAGTCTACGACTTCGACGAGGAACAAAAGAGACTGTACATCTGGGAACACAATCTCAGAACGGTAGTCGATCACAACATGGAAGCCGACAATGGCGTCCACACCTACAGACTTGGAATGAACCAATTTGCCGATATGGTGAGAAGTGCATGATCTGCGTAAAATTTTGAACTGAACGCGATGTTCAAATTGCATATGAACATTCGCTCTATACCAGCGTGAAAGCGAAATCAAATTATTTCCAGGATTCTGACGAATGGAGAGACCTTGTCCTGAGCAAAGTGACGAGGCCCCTTACAGTCCCCAGCTTCTGCAACATGACCTACGAGTACAATGATCCTTTGGCAAGCAAAGCCGTTGACTGGCGCACAGAGGGATACGTCACGCCCGTCAAGAACCAGAAGCAATGCGGATCGTGCTGGGCATTTAGCACAGTGAGTATCGAATCACCTATTACTACTAATTACTACATTTCGCACCACCAAAGACCGAAATATAGCTGACAGTTATAGATAGAACATGTCATGAGCATAACACACATTTCTGGCCCTCTAAAATCATCAAAATGTATCAACAATAGAAAGAAGCTTGATAATCTAATTAGGATACGTTATTCAGTGGTTTTCAACACGTTTTTAAGGCAACTCCTTGAAAAATCTTGCGACCCAAAGAAATACTTATAACGGCCTACTGATCTAATTGTTACGTAATTTTGACGCAAAATGGGTTTCAGCACTGACTAACGTTTCATGAATACGGTCCATATATTTTCGAGTTTTGTGATCGCTTCTCGTTTACAATTATAGTCAATGTATCTTTGTACCTTACAAAATGCCTAAGAAGAAGTAACTGAAAAGTATTATCAGGGGACGCGTGCGTTGGGAACCACTGTGTGGTCCTGACATCATGACGATACAACATATTTAACTGCTTGATCTTATCCATCAAACAAATGAGCGTGCGGGAGTAAACCACATGCCGATGTTTACGCAAAGTATAATATTCGGATCAATTTGAGTAATTCAAACCCAGCAAGGTAGGCTAAGTGAATAAGTCAGTAAAATTTAGTCGCACACATGCCAACCGTTAGCGCTAAACCTGTACCTTTTTCTCACACAGACTGGATCCTTGGAAGGCCAACATTTCAAGAAGACCGGAAAACTAGTGTCTCTCAGTGAACAAAACTTGGTTGACTGCAGCACCAAGCAAGGTGATCATGGGTGCCAAGGTGGTCTCATGGACTTCGGCTTTGAGTACATCAAAGAAAACGGTGGCATCGACACCGAGGAAAGTTATCCGTACACGGCCACGGTGCGTCACAAGTTATTCACATTGATGACGACTTCTTGCGGATGAGGAACATGGTTTTCCGCATGCTACGTCGATTATCGAAATTTTGGATACGATATTGTATATTTGAACATTCATGACATAAGACTGATTATATTAGCTCACTAAACATCTTGTACTGTAGGCCTCGCTTATAAGGCGGTAGTACTACCGATTATTTCGATAGATTTGGGTACCAAACGGTTTTCGCACACCACTCTTCTTAATCCCCTGTCTTATCCAAACTCAGTGAGACCAACCACCACTACGATGTATAATAACTATAGTGATAATACCAATACTGAATTCTTTCAATTGACAGTAGATTGATCAAGGCAAAATAACATCGAAATTACCGTTTCCTGTATGGTATCTAGGCTACATATAATAACGGTTACGTGCTGAATCATACTGTCGCAGTGGAATCACAGTAAAGGCCTATAGCTTATGTCCATTTTTTTAAATTTTGAGATGCATTTTTCAACTTGATAGAAAATCAAGTTTTTGTAAAATTTTCATTTTTGTCCGCTATGTTTATGTTTGTCACATTGCTGCAAAGTTAACCCTGGCCAAGACATGGCCGAAAGAAAATTAAAACTTTACATAAAGTTAAGCTACTTTGATTCCACAGCGACGATACGGGCCTATTTGTTTGTCTGTCTGTTTGTTTGTTTGCTTGTTTATTTCAATAAGAGAGATGACAGTTTGGTCAGATAAGACTGTCTCTATTCTACAGAACGGAGTTTGCCATTTCAAGAAGGCTGATGTCGGAGCTACACTGGTCGGATGCGTTGACATTGCCAGAGGAGACGAAGCGTCGTTGAAAAGCGCAGTTTCCAGAGTCGGCCCAGTCTCGGTCGCCATCGATGCCGGTCACAAATCCTTCCAATTGTACCATTCAGGTTAGTGATGTTTCCCAGTCACACTGTTAGCTTATCCATCCCACACAACATTCCCCGACCATAGTTTCGAAGTTGGTAAGTTCACGACTTCGAAAGATTCGGATTGGAGGAAGTTGAATTCATTTATGCTACACATTTTTAGTGACTCACTTTCCTAATAAGATCTCCCTGACTTAAAGCGATGGAAGCAGACAATTTAAGTAGCGGAACTATTTCACAGGTGTGTACTACGAAAGAGAGTGTAGCTCTACCAGGCTCGACCACGGAGTGCTTGCTGTTGGATACGGACAGGAAAACGGCGAAGACTACTGGTTGGTCAAGAACAGCTGGGGAACAACATGGGGCATGAGCGGATACGTTATGATGTCCCGAAACCGTGCCAACAACTGCGGTATCGCGACCCAAGCCAGTTACCCAATGGTCTAAACCGCCATTCCCGAACTCTCGTGGTGCAACACTTCCTAATTTGATACCCAAAAACTGCAGTCATATTGGACATCCTACCTTTCACAGTGTTAGGCGTCTCACGTCTCAAAACGGGCGGCATACATGATTCATACTTAATTTATTTTACAATACGAGTCTTCCCTCTGATTACCATGTAAATACCAATCGTGAAGGATCAGAAACTTGATGTTCTCTCTTTTTTACATTATTTTCAACCTTTATCTTCATACCATTTTCACTTACTCTATGCATAGCGAACTTACGTGCCGCATATTCGACCTCAATCTCGTGCTCTAATGATAACTGTACATCTCAAAGTATTTTTCTAGAATCGGATGGAATCAGTTTCAAAGTGAACAATGAAATTCGTCTTATTATTTCCGAAAATTTGAAGTAAAAGGACATTCTAATTCTATTCGTTGGAATCAGTTAAATAAGTGAAATCGTCGCTTCCAGTAATTGAATAACTCCAACAATAACTTACTCAAGTCGATAACATTGTATGGTTTGTTGAGTTGTCGATGTCCGAAAACACACACGTTCTATATTTCGAAATAATCTTTCCACGTTTGTCAATTCTCTTCGTGTTAGTGTGTACTCTTTTCTGGTTTATATGTTTTTCTCTATACTATGCGTTTTTTTTCTTTCCCTTGCGGTATAGCTCGGTCAACAGAAGTGCAATATTCGAGTAGCCGCGCGTTGTCGCGAACTTGAACTCCAGATTTCACTTGAAATTGCGGTTGGAGATTTCGAGCCGTTGTGATGAGATAAATGACCAGAATTCAAATCGAATCGCAACAGCGTCAAGATTTGATGTCAGCAGTCATTTCTATCATCCAACACGATTGATCATAAATTAAGTTTGAATCATGAATTTTGCCGATCCCTTCTTGAATAACGCGAGTCTTGTTCTTTATTATTGCGAATAAACTTTAAATTGAGGCAAACTTGTCATACATTTTTCATCATCGTGATAGAGGAGAAGATTAACATTAAGAAATTCAACAAAGGCATTCATTAAGGCTTCAGTAATCCCAGATCCCGACAGAACAGGGGTTCTCAAACTTCTTTTTAGTGCGAAACCGTAATTTTTTTTAGGGGGGTGCGTAGACCAGACTTGTACAACGAGAACATTTTCAGCCTTTTCAAATTAGATTATAATTAGAATCACAGTTACTCAGATTTCTTTTTTCAAATTAGACTAGAATTAGATTTATAACTACACAGTTATTTCCAAATTAGATTATAATTAGAATNATAGCAACACATTTTTTTTTAAATAAGATCGNATTTAAAATTAATGAATTCGCGAAAACTTGGACATTGGATTCAGTTCAGTTCATACCAAACCAGAGTTCATCCTCATGAGCATAAGAATACCTAATGTATATACGGCTCGTTTAGCACGATGCAGTTCTGCAGAAATTTCAGGAAAATCAGAAATTTCGATTTTTGATGGTCNTATACTACTATCGCCGTGACTAATTTTATTCAGCTTGAAACAAAAACACCCAGATTATCATTGGCCATTCATGGCCTCAGTTTAAGAACCTCTGCAATAAAANAAACTCAATACAGTTTATAAGCTATCTGCAGTTTGTGACGAAAATGGCAAAAATTCAATGACCTCCGAAATTGAGTTCTTGTCAACAATCGCNCCAAATACGTGTTCACGTTTATTATGCNCGATTAACGTTCATGCATTTTAATCGCCGTTCAGCGACTGAAATATCACTGCAGATACTCTCGAAGGTACANAACNTCAATATCAATATATTATCAATTAGCGNGGGGGTCTCAAACTTGAATGTGCTCGCGGGCCAATTTCGTAGTTTTTGATGGCGCCGCAGGCCGCAACACCAATGATAGGGGTATTCAATGTATATACGAGTTGTCTCATTTGACCATGCAGACTAGCATTCCACACACATCGTGATAATGTGATTNACTATTGTGAGTTCACGCCTGGCGCGAAAAAAGTCACATTTTTTAAATATTTGACTCAAATTGTTGTTGTACTTGGCTTGGCATCGTTTGTCAAAATAATTAGTTATTGAGATCATGCGAGATTACACATGCATAATGACATAAACTTATAGGTANANTATTTTAGAATTTCACAAATATTGATCTGATATCAGAACATGGGACTATATTGATAATGTCATTCCCNAAGTCAAATTAAATCAGCGTTTGATTTAGCTTCGAATATTGGAACAGATCAAAACAACTTGAATATATAATGATTAATGTGCCATAGTAATAGAAATGTTAAATCGCCGAAGACTCNATTGGTGTTNGAGTAGTGGAGCGTACCACTACTTAACTCGTCAACGTCGCCCTTAATTGGCGGGGGAANCATAATACCAATAGTTGCCATACCAACCTGCTTACTAAATGCCAGCTACGACCTATTGAAATATTACTATTACCCGTTACAGTTTGATGGTTTGTTGCGCCCCTGATTGCACCAAGCCACGGCGTTNCAAGTCACGAATACTTCTTTGATTGTAACGTTTGAATCGAATCAACTCGAGTCATTTTTATTTTATCATTCATTCAGTCCGAATTCAATTAATCTATAATAAAAGGTCGCGNCCAANTCCAAATCCCAATTTTCACTCACGAATCATCAACGAGTCATGTTTTACCATCAAAAACAGGTAATGTGACGTAATATAGCTGACCTTCCACCGCGTGGTAACTTTTAAAAGTATTGAGATNGTGAAGTTTTTGGACTAGCGAATTATAAGTTTTCAAATCTAAAAAAAGATATATGGCAGTTAAACACTGTCGAATACTTCAAAATCCAAAATGCGGACGCGTGTTTGAGATCCCTGACTTNAAGATATCATTGTATAATGGAACTTGTAATCACAATTTAGGGTTGGGGCTTTTACGTCGGCAACATAATGTTGTATTTATTGGNNAACACGGAAAACCNCAATTACTCATCACTNTGAAGATATTGCAATGTATAGAACTATGCGTNGTGCANTAGATAGTGATNTTTCAAACTTTCATAGCAAGATACTGTCATTTGTCATGTTCTTCTCTGCNAGGTCGGTCAAAGTACTTGCGACCGGCATCCNTCTGCGTCACATGCCTNATTTCGTGATNGTTCTGAATGATTTTGCGATTTCTAGTAACAAACAACCGCTAGTCACATGAGTTTCGGGTGCCGCACGATTTCCTGTATTGCAAACACGCGCCTCGGGCATCGCNTTTTCTCNATCGGTCTCAAGTATATTCCGGTGCATNTAAATCATGTACATGTAAAATAATCNCGCATCGATCATCATGTACCTTAACCAAACCAACAACAGTTCTCCAACCCTGTTGAAGTTACAGTGAATCTGTATTTCNGTGCCTTTCGCACCCAAATNCATCTTAAATCTTCCGCTATGTGGTGAATGCACTTGCATAAATACCGCTTTATCCTTNCATATTTCACATTTAACATTTCAGGTTANTACATTATCATTAGGTTTTGACATCTCGCCNAGTCTATTACATGATTGATTANTTACGTGGCACNTGGCGTAATATCAAGATGATATGAATACTGACCATCGCTTGACTTTGTCACGATGAGCCCTCTATTTCGGTAGAGCCGTTAGCACAAGGACNGTTCGATGGAGATTACTTCATAAGGCAANCGACGGACATGATTANAGATTGAAATATTTACTTAAAAGGCGACTGATAGAAGGTATCAGTTTTGTATTGTAGAATAATATCGATGGGACCCGAATTTAGAATGTNCTGTACAGTGTACGTACACTCGTACACCTAAAGTCACGCGAACCAGCGCACAGCAGTTCCTCCACTTTANAGGACACATTATAGATATTTATTGTTATACAGAGTATAACAATAATATNTAATATACACACANCACTGCTGTTACAATAGCGAATCGGTTGCATTTTCCGTGATAGATGCGACTTATATATGAACGCCAACTAAGTGAAGTCTCTGCTCATTGCCGCCCATAAATAGAGCCCCANTAACCCTAAGGTGGNGNTCAGAANGTAAGCCAAAGCCGAGTATACAGATNACNGNATGTCTTATGCAGTATTGATTCGAATNACGAGATCTGTAACCTACTTGTGTTAGAAGATGGGTCAGATCTTATNTACAGTTATTAGTACGCAAGTCGCGTCATAAATATGTGGANCTGCGCTTTGCAGATGTGGNAACTGCCTCATATNCCTTGGCAGTTGGCGCCGCGTGAATGCACGGTANANGTGCGAGGTTTTATNANNGGAAATATGCATGNAAGATNAACTTTCNCCATCNGTACTGTACTTATTTGATGCAAGATTTCATCAGCAAGATTTCATCAGAATATCCCACTGACATGGCGATTCGCTTTCGCTCAAGGGCAGTGCGCGTTTCTTACAGAGAGAACANGTATCTTTAGTTGCGAATGCTGGAACAATGTTACATTTCGTATTAAGTCGACTCCGAAGGTTGTTTGTGCCGTGTTTGAGATTCGTAATGGTAGACTGCCATATATGCTGGGAGAAATTTATTCAGGAGCTTCATGCAATCATGACTGTTTCACCCAGTAAGAAATAGTTAGTAGCTCAGATCATTGCCAGAGAGCTATTCGTGATACGTAACGGCAGCCCATGAGAGAGCTTGTGCTCCTGATGATCAAGAATAATTCGTTAGATGCTGTCAAGCAGGGAAATTTAACGTTGTATCCAACTCATATAGATTATGTAAACTCAGAATCGACCGTGTTGAGCTCTGGCTCAGCACACCGAATGTGCTGCGTGTTGACGACGCAGCCTTGCCAGGAACTCTCTTTCGGGCAACCCGTTTATCGTTACAAGCTATCATAGAATGCCCGTTCGGAGAAAGCCCGAGGCGAGCTGAGATTCGCTAATGTGTGACTCGTGAGATAACTCAGAGTGCATTGAACTCAAGCTATTGGAAGGGAGCAATACCCTTTTCTGAGTATTTCTAATGTTACAACTGAGAACGTTTCGATAGCTCGCGAGAAGAATGCAAATGACTGAAGTTGGCGATACTTCGTGATCACGGGACCAATCATAAGATATTGTATTTCAATAGGCACTGCTTTGTGAATGTATTGTCAGCGCAAACCTTCGCAACCCAATCGTTTTTCACGAGACACGGCGGTTGTCCGCGGCTTAGCATTTACATCCAGGGTGGGTCAATTATTGACCTTGAATTGACCAACAGAAATACGCTTATCGGGTGAAAACCCTCACTATATAACATATCCCAAATACATATGTAAGGAAGACTAATTCTAATTGTCTAATTCTGACTAATTAGGGTCGTTAATCCAATTCTTTTCCAATTTGTGAAATATTTCAATGCTCTGGTTTTAATTCTAATCTAATTTCTGGATTTTGTGAAAATGCTACCAGGAGACGGATATTTGCGATTGTCGTGCTTATGAGAACGAACTGATATATGAACTGAACTTGATTTCTGTAGTATTTAATTCAATTTCCAAGTTTTTGCAAATTCAGCGATTGAAGTTCTAATCTAATTTGTAAAACCTGACAATTTCCTAGTAGTCCAACTCTGATGCAGGATATTCCATAATATCCGTGAATTAAGGTGCAAAAATTAGCGCGGTCTAAACAGTGGTGCATAAATCCAAATTAATCGCCACGGTGCACCCGGCGTTTACTGATTTAGAATGCAAAATTGCACAAGGCCATCTGCCAGAGAATCGGGAGAGCTTGTTAAATAAATTGTGTCATTATCTCTTATAAGGAGCATAAGCTCGTACGCAGACCATAAACCTCTGTCAATTAGCGGTTGCGTGGAACAAAACTCAGGAAGTAACAAGCAAGGACGCGACCTAGTTAGGGCTGCTCCATAATTTAGCAAACGTAATGACCATATTCATTCAGAATAGATGAACAATCGAACACAACAGCGCAGGCGTAAAGGGCTTAGTTGTCCTAACAATGCTCCCGAGTTATTTACAACTTTCAGTCAATACTTGCTGACGATTACCCCTGACGAGTGTCAGGTGTCAGCGTAAAATATTCGATATTCAATTGTATATTGAAATACTCTACCTCCAAGAGTATCTTCAGATCATATGTCGCTGATTAGTGAAGCAACATCCAACAGTGAATGCCGAGCGCGTGTGCGAACGACGTGACGTGCGCGTGCGAATGCGACGAATAAGCATGAACTGCTTGATAGTTTGGAATCGCGCTGTTTTGGCAGAATGCGACAATTCGGCAAACTGCATCATTTTGATGAGCCGGTCTGAGTGTTCTGACTTTTGTGTAAACATTATTTCGGAATGCGTTGGCAAAAGCGTAGGAAGTGACTGTGTCTGATGGCTCAGCAAGCGACCTCCCGGAGAGTTCCGTTGAGTTCGACTTCTCTCTCTCTCTCTCTCTCTCGCTCTTTCGTGATGTATGTTGCCAGATCAGATACAGCAAGTCCCAGGACGTAGTCAAATCTTATGACAAAGTTCTAATGCTACGATGGAGCAATTCTGGTCAGTTTTATGCAATGTACCTTGGTCTTTCGGCTAGATACGGCGCACGCAAATCGTGCGATCGATTTTGTCAAAATTGTCAATTCCATCCAGCAGTCATATGATACATTTCATTACTTTGGCATGGTGTGAAATTTGAATGTTAGCAGAAATGTCGTTTTGGACAGGTTAAGTCACAAGGTTTGTGAGTAACCCTTCCGTGTCTTGGTGTTGAGATTGCAGATATATTCTGCTTGACCGGCCAGTTATTTCAGTTGCTCACAGATTACGGTAGTAAAGCACCTCAGTGAACTACCTGTCATGGGTATTTGTATCTTGATAGTTCTTAGTGATATTAGTACATTTGTCGCGGAGGAGTTATCATCTAACAACTGCGCGTATAAGACCGGTATCTCTGTCAATGGTGAAATGTAGCCGAAGCGACTAAACGTTAACGCCCCATTGTTTGCACATTGCAATGATAGCCCGTTAATCTCGCGCAATGAAGGCGTCACTAGTTTTTAGTGTCATTGGATCATCACATGTGTTGCCTTATTGCAGCTATGAATGGGTTCAGGCAACTAAGCGATGTTTTGTAGCTACTAGCTAGACCGATGTTGTTGCCACTGTTGAAACAGTTT
>ATSW01006916.1:0-13415 GCA_000444245.1 Botryllus schlosseri
GCGTGAAGCACGTGTTCTGATGAATCTCGGGACATGTTGGTTTATGGTCAATTGAGCAAAATGAACACCGTTTCTTCCATTTCTGCATGAGTTGCAACGCTGACTACCTTGACTACATTGGAGATGCGTACATACGTTGCATAACTCTATGCATTCCTGTCGCCAACTCAAAACTGGTCAAGGGACACTTTCAAGCTTCGTAGAGGCTGTGAGCCGCAGGAATGCAATATCGAGACAAAATAGGCCATCGAATTTGGCAGCTGCACTCGGATATGAATTAGTTCTCTTCCCCTTTTGCCTCAAATATCCAGTTCTCGTCTGATGCTTTTGTTTTGGGCATTATGTGAACGCATCGAAGAGAAAATCAGGAGTAATACGAGAATTCCATACTTCAATTCACCGGACACGCGCACGAGAAAGACACGATAGATTTTGTAAGCGTCTCGGTCATGCTCATTGCTCATGCTCAATTGCTCATTCATACCAGTTGATTCTCCTTCGGGAGATTGCTATTTTCATAGTCAAGGCTGTTTCAGCTAGTGAGGAATATAGTGATGTTGGGCACAGAAAAATAGCTTATTTTGAGCAACAACAGCATTTTGAAGCTAGAATTTATTTCATCATATAAGACGTCTTTACCAAGCGTTCTTCCCAAATGTCAAATCTGCTCGCGGGTCGCAAAATATGACCTAGCGGGCCGCGTGTCGGTGACCCCTGCCATAGAGAACAACAAACACGACTGAAGTACAATTTCGAAACAGGTTGAAAGGTCACACAGAAAAAAAAAACACATTTTATTGCACACGGTACCAATACCACCGTGCATGACATCATCAATTGTGTATAAAAGCTACTAAACAAATGTTTAAAAAAACCAGAAAGACTATACTGGTCGGGATTGGCCACTGGAGTTGCGGCCCCTCATTCTCCTCACTATACGTCTCTGAACGCTTATGCTGTAGCCTATTAGTATCATTTTGAGCATGTAAGATATGATGTAATTGCTTTAAGGCCAGTATAGTGATCTTCCTCTCTGCTCATGTCTGTGGAAAATTATGCCCTGGTCGCTTCGTGATAAGGCAGCAGAGCATTGCTTGTAATTCTACTGTTGATTCTACTGTTTGTGGCCTGTTACACCCGATGTTTGCCATACGCTCAGCTTGGGATTGTTGAGAAACGCAGCTGTGAGCTAATGGTTAACTGGGTGGTGTAGAATTGATGTAGGCCTATTCGGAGCGAGATAGTTGTGAATATGTTATTTGCGACGAGTTAGGTGGAAGCGGTTGAGGAATATGTCAAGTGAAACGACACATTCAGTGCAGCTTATTCCCACAACTTCCCAAAGGACGACTACCTGGTCTGTCGCTTCCGACTCAGCACGGTTGCATTGGTATGATGTAATTGGCGAGATAATTATCATTGTATGTTGTTTGGCATTGATTATCGCTTTGTTCAAATGCATGAAAGAAATCTTGTCTGATTGCACAATTTGTGAATCGTATCCCCGGAGAGAAACACAGCAGAATACCGATAGCGGAAGCATGGAAGAGCGCAACGCCGGTACAGAGTTGCCACCGAGATATTCCACATCTGAGTTAAACAATGTTTTCATTCCGGAAGCGGATATAAACGCCACACGTCGGCGAGAGAATCAGGAAGAGTCTAACTCAATCTCAGGTGACAAACTTCCAACTTATTCCGAAGTAGTTCGTGAAGGAGTGTGGCACCAAAATTCCTGTTTCGCGAACGATAATGGGAGTGACAACAATGTCAGGCTATCTGACGAGGACGGACTTTCTTCCCCACCTTCATATCAACCGCCAAATATGTGTTAATAATACATCTGATATACCTAACGCAGAGGGCACCATGTGTGGTGATTTGTCTCCGAAGTTACACGCGAGTCTTCGTCATCAATGTACTGCTGTTACCAGAAGTGGTCGAAAATGCTGAATTCTGAAAGGGACCGTATATACATAGATGTCATTACAATCCGAGGAGGTCATTTGTTTGGCAGTGTGTACGTGTAAAAGTTGACTTCGCATGCTGCTCTCAGTAAATGCCCGTCGTTTAAGTATAGTGCTTGGGATTATATTTCTTTCCTTTTATCTTCTATTCACTATACGTTGCGGATTTTCCTATAAAACCGAATTGACAATACCATAGGTCGATGATAATGTGTGATATCAATCGATCATAGTTCTGGACATATTATTATCTCTATCTCATATCACTCATAAACGAACGCGTGACTGTATAGATGCCACTTTGCAATATTTCACTGATTTATTACGCTCTGCCTGATAGTGCTTTTAATGGCGTCTATGTTTGGATAACGTTTGAGGTGTGAAGATGTCAGTGCTATAAGTATTTACCAATATAAATATGTATTGGTCATTTACTCTTTGGGCCTGTTTTTTCGTCATATCCATACAATGTGCACTGTACACTATGACTGCACCAATCACGTTTGCATATTTGCTGGTCTCGTTATACCTCGTTGATGATAAGCCACTGAGTATTAATATTTGCAATTCTCTTCTTTCCAACACTGTGTAACTTGTTATTGATATTTCTCTGTGAATTGAACCTGTCGCATGGACGTGTGTATCGAATAAACGGTGCCACAGCGGGCATATAGATTTGAAGGATAACCGTTCACTCACCCTTATTACATATAATGATTGACTCTGAAGTAGAGGTCGACCGATTATCGGCTNNGCCGATTATCGGCGCCGATATTTGGAANTTTCTCGAATATCGGTATCGGCCAATCTAGGCCGATATCGCGACCGATATTTTATATCTAACTACAATATACCTTTTCTGAACTGATCTGCAATTCTGTATCATGTTTTGATTTTCGGGTTATCCCAAATTTCAACGAATGTTCACAATTAAGCAATAAGTCTTTTCGATTTCAGTTTTCTCGTTTGTTTTTCACCTTTCTGTGGCATGAACAAGTGCCACCTTGCCTAATATATAATATTTTTGGCGAAATAGTTCTCTGCTCCTTCCATATTAATATCGGCCTATGATATCGGTTATCGGCCTTTGTGAGCGTCGAAATATCGGTATCGGTATCGGCCTGTAAAAATCAATATCGGTCGACCTCTACACACTAGTAGCTGAGCCGGCGATCCTACTAAATGAATTTAGCTGTACCGCCATAACTGCGTGTCGTGGAATCCTTTTGTGCAAGGTGTGGGGAGTAACTGGAAGGGCCAGCTATCGAGTGTAAGCGTCGCCACTAGACATGAGTTGTGTACAGCAATACACCTACAATATATATACAATGTATAACATGCATTATTCATTGTGGGTATTACAAAAGTGTATATTATGAAAATCCATGTATCCAAAACGCGATACCGGGCTCATATGCGCGAGTAAGGCGAGGTCCCTTGCTAACAGTTCACGACGTTCAGATTATTTGCGAACTCTGGAGAAACAGAGTGGCGCTTTTTCTAGGTATCCAATGTAATCGCAGTAATGTCAAATATTTCATTGATCGCGTGACGTCTTCACTCCTATTAAATAAGAGGGTCCTCAGTACTGCTGGATTTCATTATGAGGACCATCGAGGAGTTTACATCTTCTTGAAAATTCTGAAAGCAGTGCTTCCCGAACTAAAATATAGCCTGTTGGACGAAGGGCCTTCATTTCTTACTCAGTTGGAGTTAAACGAAGTTTATATCAGATCAATAGTAGCCTACAACTATATGCTGTCAATACTAATCAGAATTTTGAAATACGTCGCATTTGAAGATGGACAGCAGTGGTTCCCAAACTCTTTCCACTTGTGGCATACTGGAAAATGATACAACTGTCGCGGTACACATGAACCGAGAAAAGATGCTTTAAAAAAGATCGTGTTGGCATTTTATATGAACGGAACATATACAATAGAAATTTCAGGATTAATTAAAATCTCTCAGAAATTTGGGAGTCAATTCGTAAATTCAATTTGCATGTCGACGGCCGCCAGCACATACAAATTAAATTACGTGTCGACGGCCCAACAAATGTCCTCCTACGGCCGAAGGCTGCCTACCCCTTTTCCAGTTGTCCTAGTCTATGTTACACACATAGCGTCAATATAATTATCACATTCCACTCACATGTGGGTTAGACACGCCGCCCACTATCTCGTATGGCGTATGCTACTTTAAGAGTGATGACTCGGTAGATCTGGTGTTAAGGTAACTCGAGACGCGATCGGTATTCAACAAAACTCGGTTTTGATTACGCGGAATGATAAAGTAAAATTGTTTGCGGATCACGCTACAACGCGACGGTGAATGACTAGAAATTTGAGGATTAACTCGAGCGATCAGCTGTGCGAATAGGATGGCGTGTGCTGGCCAGTATCTATGTTGCGTTACGCTATTTGCTAGTTGAAGATGAACGTGGGGGAATGTATCACTGAAATAAGGGTTGCGTTATCCCTAGTATGGGTAGTTGAGGATGTGTTCCGCGTAATCATGGAAGTATTGACTATCATAAGAGATTAGATTCGTCGCATGCCGTATGACAAAGTCACTCCTTGTATCCTATATGAATAATTTCGTCTTTTCCGTTCATATGTCCGTCAATCCGTAAAAAAGCGCACATCTTCCCCCTAATATATATAAATATAGATACATACCGGTGGTATAGTGGGTTCTGTTTAGGTTTATAACTAAATAGTATATATGGTACATGTGCGTAGAATCAGCGCTTTCGTGGGCAGACTATAATTATTAGGAGCAAATTGTGCGGAGAAACGGCAAGTTTTTTTTATAAAATGTGTTGTGGGAAGGCGTCTATAGTCGTTAAGCTGACCAATAAGACGCTTCTGGCATCCAGTGGAGATGGCCGTACTCTTTTATAAATAGCAATCTGTTTATGTTGACAAATATAGTACGCGAGCATTCCTTGTACTTCGAAGACATTGTTACGCCAAGTATGCAAATGGCCATTTCTTATCGGTCTGATATTTACATGTAAAGCTGTGTGAAGACAATAATTAATATCATCTTATGCCGCATAGCTTGACTACAGGCGGTCCCATTGCCATATTACCTGAAGCATATTCATTTAATTCCGGTCATTAACTTACATAGATAGCCTCGTGTAGGCGTTCAAGGCAATTATACAACCACAGACTGAAGATATACTATAATGTTATGCCCGCCCACGGGATCAGCGCAATGTGCGATTCGAATCACGTGGAAAATTTCGCCCGCGAGCAAATGTTCAAACGCGAATTAACTCTGAATTGTTTCATTTGGCGAGATCTGACACATTTCGTGTTTGCGATTACACTTTGAATGGGTAGCTTGTTACTAACGCGCATGACTGACTAAAGTTAATGCTGCGATGAATTATTGTTTGTATTTGAACGTCGTCTGGCCCAAACACGATCAATACGACATCTGCAGCATATAGTGGTAGCATTGACAATACTGTACTTATAGTGCTGATGAAATCGCATGCAGCCTATACAGGTAAGGGTTCAGTATGAGTTGAGTATGCTTAGTCTTAGTATTGTTAGGTTGAGCATGGCTATGTATTCTGAGGACAGTACCGGTACTAACGCAAGGCTTAGTGAAGTGACAGCGCACGAAACCTAGCTAGAGCTCAGTCCAGGAATAGATGTATAAATGCCGAGTTTACTATCCTAGCATGCGCCCGAGGTGAAATCAAGGTACCTTTGTGACCATGTATTCTTACCATACACTTCCTCTTCAACGCTGGAGAATCCTTATATGGATACCGGGCGACAGCAGGATTCCATACGAAAAAAAGCCTGCAATCCAGTTATTGCCGTGGGAAATTCACGACTTTCCTTTAGTAATAGACGCTTATGATCGCAGAATCTAATAATACCGCTTAATTATTTATATTTATTGCCGAAGCTATTCGAGCTGACACTCAGCAGGCATTACCGTCAGCTAAAGTAAGAACATTCATAAACTGCCTTTGACGACAATGAGTTCCGTTAATTGTGACGTTAAAACTTTACTCTGAATGATGTCATAATTAGCGATACCGATTGTCGGATTTTTGAATGTTCATACTATACAGCGGACCTAGGGACGGGCAAAATGGAGTACCCGAGTTATTCGATTCTGAATCACATTGACCGTAATTTGATATTTCTTCGACCATACCTATTTCATTGCACCGTGACAATGCAGTGGGTTGATCACGACTTCACACATATGCCATTTGAACTAGCGCGTGTTGCTTTGTACTGCGTGTTTCGTATACTCCGATACGACCAATCGAGGTTTCAAGTCTTCCAAAGTCTTTCAAATCGATACCATAATTCTCGTTGATAAATTTACTCTTAGTGGCAAGGACCGTAACATTTCAGTTCTCGAAGAAATCGTCTCTCATAACTCGATTCGAATCATTGGAATTATTACTGGATTCAGATTCGAGGTTTATCTAGGCTCCTCCGCGCCATCTCATCCGTGTAAGCGTGTAAGCCAGGGGCCGGCAACCTTTCGTATGTAGCGTGCCAAAACGTCCAAAAATGTCACAATAATACCTAACTTGCGTGCCAAACATGTTTCATTTTGTCATATTTAGCGTTCCAAGCAAGGATTTCCTACCAACTGCTTGTCTTTTACTTGGCAACGGCAGGGGTTACTTCAGTGATTCTTGAAGTATTGGTCGCGGAGGGTATAAATTTTCATCGTTACACCTTACTAGACTTGCACGGTGCACTCACCTAGACTAAAGCAGCCAAACGGTTTGATACCATACTGGGTTGCCGTTCTTTTATGATTGTTAATACGATTATATCCATTTCTGTAGGCCTACCTTATGCATAATTTTTAGAAATATTTTCTATAATAACATATATATATTTTGGGGTGGTATATTATAATAAAGAAACCAGAAGCCAGTAAATTTCCAGTAAATTCCTAGATCATTAAAATCAGCCACAAAATACTCTATTTTATGTAGAGCTACGAAATGACCTTGAGTTGCCAACGAGATTTGTCTATTTTAAAAACTTCTGTTTAACGTTTTGACCATTTCGACTACCAGGCATATCAATATCGTAGGTTTTGGCCAACCAGCGACGGTCAATTTTGGCCAAGCTTTAATCGCCGACGAACTTTTTGGCACCTCACCTCACTTTGCCCAGCCGTAGGTTGGTTGAAACCTAATGTCTTCCTTTGTCGCGGGGCGACAGAGCTTGGCCTCGAAATACCTGTGTTTCATATTGTTGTGCACTCGCTCGTTGCACGCGCCTACACTAAGGCATCCCAACGGTATCTGACGGTAATTTCCAGACCAATCAATGTCGGACAAAATCTTATCATGCATTTCAACCAGCTTGTGTAGTGCAAAGGTCAGCGCATTGTCATGATCAATCGTAGTCAGCGCATTTTCATAAGTTTAGTAGCGACTTCTTAACGTGTTTCGCTTATTGGAGTACCCAACACAGTGATCTCGGATATCCACATACTAACAACAGCAAATCGCGCGAAGCTCGAAGAAATTTTTGTTGTAAGTAATTCAGCAAATGTCACCTACTTAATAAAAGGTCTCTCTGGTTCAGTCGCGACCCAAAATTATAGCCTTCGCGACCCTTCTTTGGATCGCAATCCATACCTCAAGAACCCCTGTTTTAATATGTTGTATGCGTTAAATATTTTGGCGTGCTATGATGAAAAATCATCTGGCATGCCATAAATGGCACGCGTGCTGGGGGTTGCCGACCCCTGACTGTAAGCAGTGTCTTAAAAAAGCAGATAGAGCTGGGCAGTGCTGCAAGTCGGCAGCTACGGAATAAAATTAAAGAAAGTTGGCCTGGTGTAAATGACCATAGTAGTCGACAAACACTATGAACGAACACCACTAACGAGAACAACAGATGTGACTACTGGGTCACAGTGCCCAGCCATAACGGTAATCTCTGCTGGGTAAAAGCTTCAATAGCTTCCGGTAATCTATATGAATAGGATTATATTATTCACTACTTTTATTGGGTAATTCGCACTTTTAAAGCGGTTCATGCGCTACCGAGCATACTAATAGCACGAACTCAGCGATTACAGGAGGTTAAGTGTTGGAATGGTACACGATCTAAGGTCAGACTGTTCCGGATCTTGACATCATCGACTGAAATGCAGCTTTTCTGTTCAATTGATATTGGATAACCACGCGATAGCAACCCACTCGTTGAATGTCCCAATTGGTCAATGAAGGAAGTGCAATGAATCGATGCTACCGATAGTTCGTCAGCATGTTTATGAGATGCGCATGACACGATCAAAGATCGACATCGGTTGGTATTTAACAAGTGCAAGCGATGCAGAATATTGGCGAAGTCGAAATCGAAGTCGAAGTGCATTGTTGATTAAAGGTCTTGGATCGCGGTTATGATGATAAGGTGCGCCACGTAACATCCCGAACTACGTCACTTGACGCCCTGTACTGCAGACGCCTGCATAATGACATTGAGCATGACCATGACCAATGGTCATTGATCATTCATGAATAATGAATATGTTATGAAAATTAGAAATTGGATCATTTTAAAGTAATTTTGTGCGTAAATACCCTACTGTGTCAATAACGCAGAGTAGCAGTGTTCGGTATGTTTAACCATCTCCAATACAACTGGAGTTAACTAGACGCTGATTGAATTACGAGGGTTCTTATATATTCGAAGACGCTCAGTATATATGCGTACTTCTCCAGAGCATCTAGTATTTATAAATTAGAATTCAACTTAGAGGATATATTGACGTATATGCAGGTCTTGTGTAGACTGTGTCAGTGTTATTATAAAGGGCTGGAAGCATGTGGTCTTCAAAGCGCGATGTTACGAAGGCAGGATTACGTCTGTCAATTACGTCCTTGCATCTGATCACATTTGTTTGCATTTCCGATGACTGATACCGCCCACATGTCCTGCGCGAACCTGCATACGTGGATATTAGGATGAACCTAAGCTTCCCAAATTAAATTTCGTACCGTGCGTAGTCTTATGGCATTCCTACGAATCAGTTCAATTCTTCAGCTCGTTTTATGCATGCGACATAAGGTTGAAAGTACGATTTGAAGTGGACGCTGACTTATCGCGAGGAATTTTCTGCTCTGCTCTGCGTCAGTCTTCAACAAATCTGTAACGACGCGTGCAAATCGAACTAATCCTCGCATATCTGTTGATATTGTTGGCATTTTCAAATGAATATTTGGTTTCATATTTTGATTCGCTCAATCAATATCTGTCGCATTCTAGCATGAATCTATGAAGCAGTCTGGCATTATTTTTACATCGTCTACAGAGCGGTGACTTATGGCATGGAAACACGATAAAAATAATTGCAACTTAGGCCTTTTTCATTCGTTATACTTGAAACAGTTGTTTAGTCGGACGCGAGTGACATCAATGCTGTCTGCAACCTGTTTTTGATTAGGAGGCGCTAGTGTTACTATTTACAAAACATAAACGGACTATAGGCTACCGTCTGATGAAGCATTTAGGCCTGACTTTGAGAGTTCATAAGTTAGTTTTGTTACCTTTCCTTTGCCTAAAGTCGCGATCTCACGCTCAAATTACAGATTTATTTACGGAAACTCGTTTCGAGACATATATGTATGTCCTTGTACTCTGGCGTTAAGATGCCGCCACGAAAACGAGCATATTTGTAGCTAACATGGCTGCTAAACATTGTAGTGTAATGAATGATTAAATTGAAGGATTTCGTCTCGTGGTATATCAAAGCAGAGCTTATAAGTATGTAGGGTAAGGGTCTTCGTAAATGACTTTTATCTCAAATTGTACTGGCTACTTGATAAAAATGTTAAGTTAACTAATATAAGTCTACATACCAAATTTGGTTCAATTCCAGCCAGTAGCCGGATTGCTACAGGAGAACAAAGTTTCTATTTAATATATAAAAATATATTAACAAATTCCAACCAGTGGAAGCGCAGTTATTGCCGTCGAAAATTTTGGATTATCAATAAAATAATATTTACGGTGACCAATTCTTTTAATATTTATTACGTAAATTTACGTATTTATTACCGTAAATACGATTTTATTCAAATCCAAATTTTTCGTCGGCAATAACTCCACTTCCACTGGTTGGAATTGAGCTAAATTTGATGCACAGCGTTTCTATAGACAAAATAACACTTTCATGGGGTGAACAAAAAATTTTAAAAGTTATGTCAATTTTTTTTTAAACGATAAATGGAATCTTTGCTCTCCTGTAGCAATGCGGCTACTGGCCGGAATTGAACAAAATTTAATGAGTAGGCTTAAATGAGGTAACCTAACAATTTTATGAAGTAGCCAGTAAAATTTGAAAAAAGTCATTTTTGAAGACCCCTAATGTAGGGTCGGTTTGGCTGACCTATATCCACATTTATGTATACTTGTAAAGTATTATTTGGTGCGTGTTTATGTTGGTGTTACTGATCATTCGATAAAACTGTTGAGTTGGTAGAAAAAAAAACGGTGCACACTAAATTTTGCGCAATTCCAATTTGTAGAAGCGAAGCTAATAGAAAATCTTCAATTTTTGGAAATTTTATTGTGCACCCCATGAAAGTGTTAAGTTATCTAAAACAAATACGATGCGCAATCATAATGGGTTTACAATTCCTTAACTACATAATGTTATCAATGTACATACGATGCACAACAAATTTGACTCAATTCCAACCAGTCGAATCAAAATTATTCGAGTACAAAATTTTCGATTTTCGGTGGTTAAATGAGCCATTTTTGTCCAATCCAAAATTTGAAACCAGCATTATTGTTAGCAATTCGTCCTCACCATGATAAGACACATTTTCCGCGCCTTGGTTGTTCTTCATTATGATGCCGAAATCTTATGACCTCATTTCTGTACGCCGTTCCTAATCGAGGTGCAAAAGAACAACATGTAGCAAGATCCTAATTTATGGTTTAATAAATAATAATACCAAGAACAATATTTAGATACCTATATATCACGCCACAATTAAGCTGTTTCAATAATGGGGATTAATTTTATCATATCATATCGTGCTTTTCCTGTAAATGTAATAGGAGCACGTCGGACGTGCATGCGTGCATATTATTTCATCAATTATTCATTACAGTCTTAATAAGCGTTCGATAAACGGTCGTTAATTGATTTGCTGGTTTAAGCTACCGTGATGGTGAGGATAATGTTTCGTCAGAATTTTTAATTTATGAAGCGGGTAGTATGTAGAAAGACGCGCTCATTGTTTCATCACGTGTCAATATATAAAGCATTTCCACGAGAATGTATTTCATTTCAGTTTTTGATAATGTGTATCGCAGTTAACAAACTAGGGTCTATGTAACAGTATAATAACACAATTGGGATGCAATCGACTGGGAGGTAGAACGACACGCCGGCACCTAGCCGTAGCAATAATGGGAATAGTGAAGCTAGCGTATTTTCTTCACGCTAGTGTATTTGTGGTTATGTCGACATGGACGGAGCCGACGTCGTACCATAGATACGGTGACGTGACGATCGCAGGGATGTTCCCATTACATCAGACCCTTGTTCGCCCGGACAATTACAGTCTACTGATCGAACCCATGGTACCGACTTGCACGGATTATCTATTCCGGGGATTTCGATGGATGCAAGCATTTCTTTTCGCGATTGAAGAAATTAATAACAGGTGGACTTATAATCTGTTTAGAACTAAAATTAAATTTTAGATTGCGCTCTAATTAGTCTGATATAAACATCTGTTATTATATACTTGTTCAAATCTGCATACCATGATCAGAAATATAGTCAGTACCGAAGTACTTCTACGTTTTCGAAATGCTAGTAGATAGGTTTTAGACTAATAAGTAGTTGTGGGATGTGTTTGCGTCGCTTTTATGGGTGTAATCATGATAACGACTAATCGAAATAGCTCCATGTCAAGGTAACTCAATTTATTTACGAAGATTGCACCTATATACGTATTGTGATCATCGTTTTGCGTATCTTGGATCTCATATTTGGGGTTCGCTGAATGCTTACAAATTAACGTAAGGGTCCACCAGATCAGTAAACGTTATCTACCACTGTATTCACATGATCAATCACCGATGAAACCTACCATGTCTGCTGGTCGGTAATACTGTTATCGCGAGAAATTTATTTCACTCCGCCCTACCTGACCGTTGAAATATTTATATTAGTCCCGCCCACCTTAAATACGACATTTTATACGAATACTATGCGTTCTTTTGTGTACGATGTTTATAGATAAGCGTGTCCAAAGATTCTATAGATACAGCCGTGAAGCGACCCGAAATCAAACATAGACATTTCTCACGAGTTAAACCATTGTCGTGACGTCTAGAGACAAAGTTCGTGTTTCTTCTATAGGCGTGGAAGACGATAATCTTCCCGCTACTTTCCTGTCCCACTACACGTGTGAATGTTAATTCTCCTAGATCAGTCTCATTATGATCTGCCCATCTGCGAATGCGTGCAAAGCTACGTTACCTTCCTTGTTGACAAATGAAGTACATGAGTCTGAGTGATTCGATTCCAAATCGAGTATTAGTATTCTGGTCGGGTCGAGCATTTGAGTATGACATACCATAAAGCTACAACCGTATGAATTATACGGAAACTTCAAATATCTACCTTCTATGGGACCACAAAAATATTCTGTCGGTTCCACATCACATTAAAGAACATTTGGGATATTTTCTACCATACCTATTTCATTGTACTTTGTGACAATGCTGTGGGTCGTAGGTTTGCACTATATGTTCCGTATGCTGCGCTACTACCAATCAAGGTTTACAGACTTCCACAGTGTAAAATAGTATCGAAACTTTAATCTCGTGGATAAATTAATGATTAGTGGCAACAGGCGCGTAGCTAGCCGAAAAATAAGGGGGGTTGAAATAAAAGGGGGGGGGTTTCGATTTTTTCCGAATTTAGTAACGTAGCATCGACTCATTAGGGTTAAGTACATGCGATGCGTAAATAACGATTATACAACATCCCCGTGTTGGCGATTATAGGCGTACGATAAGCTTGTCGACGAGTCCGGAAGTGCTGTTAATTAGCGACTCCCTGATCTGTCGTGAACAATGAAATACGCACGCGTCGAACATTTGAATACGAGCGCTTATCAACGCGCTGAACAATTAAATTCGCGCGCTTATCAAAGCGTCCAACAATTTAATACGCCCGCTCATCAATGCGTCTTGCGTCTTACGTAGCCTCGGCGACGATTTGCGCAAGTAAAAATGTACGAGTTTTTATGGAATATGTGCTATAATGACGCCGATTTCAGGTGGTTCAAACCTTACCTCTTATAACTCGAGCCTAATGGACTATAACTGAAGACTAGTGGAAATCAATTACGCATGTACGCACGCGTCGAACATGATTGCGGACATTCGATGTCATTCAGTT
>KE605569.1:2928-12991 GCA_000444245.1 Botryllus schlosseri
GTTTTAGGGGGTGTAAACTAAATTTAGATCGACATATACATTTTTCTTTGTAACCTTCAATGCGAACAAACCAGCAATCATTTTTATTGTGAAGTGTAGGACTTGTATCAGGCTATATAATGGCACCTATTATTTTTTTCAGTACTTTCCTTGAGTAGACTTTTTTTCAATTCATGTATAAAATTCGTAGGGTGCGGACCGATGATACAATAGCCAAATCAAGCAAAATAATCAAGCATACTAATCATGAAACAAATGAAACATGCCTACGTACAGAAAATCTTTATGTAATAATTGCATATGATGTTTTATCGCTATAACGAGGTATTTGGAAGTCACACTGTCGATTTTCGGACAATATGTATGTACCCTCAAGTTTGTAAGTCCGAGCCTAAATCGAAACGTGATTTCATGACAACATTTGAGTTAATATTTATTCTATTTTTTGACAGTTGCGACCAAGCATTCTTCTTTGGCTTGCTGTAGCTTAGATTATAATACTGAGCAAGAAAAGTAGTCACATTTGAGTTTTTTAGGGTATATGTGTCATAGGTCCCCGGGTCGTGTGTCATTGGACCCACCGGGTGGGGACCGATGACACGTTCGAGCAACAAATTTTGAACGCCCATAGGAGGATATTCATGTATATGTGCGCGATAGGTAGAGCTTGTATCAAAGTGCTGAGCCAGTAAAAGATCTGCTGTTTTCGGCTGAACATTTCAGGGCCAGCGATCATTTTCCGATTTTTGATCCATCGGTACCACATCTCCCCTATGTAGTACTCTGAAAAAGGTGAAGTACTTCCTTACTGACTCCTTCTGAAATCATTATATCAATTTTATCCAAAACGTGAAGCGACACACATAATGTAACGCCAGTTTCAGAATATGCGCCTCAAAAGTGGATGCATGCGGCCCAAAACTATCTAGCTCAAGCGATGTAGCCCATACACGAAGACGTAAAGAAAGGGTATTTGGGATTATTTGTTACCACAGACGTTTCATGGCTGCTTTCCGTTATTCGGCATATATCGTCATTCGAAAGCAATGGTCAATTTACGCCTGGCCGACATCATTATGTCATGATTCCTGAGTTGTCCACTTACAACAGGGCCTAATTTTGTAAGAGGCTTTTGACGTTGCTCACGTTGATCGTATGATCAAACCGAACCTAAATAAATCCCCTTCACTTCGCTAACAGTTGGAAGTCAACCTCGATAAGACTTGAACCCCTAACCATATGTGCTGCATCAGTGAAACAGAACCTTGCAGAATTCTCATCGATATATTCGAGGAGCATTTCATATTCATTCAATTGGAATATCAGCTTATATAAAGGTGTCATCATGATAGCTGAATAAATTAATTGAACGCATGCAGGGCTTGAGTTCTGAACAGATTACTTGATCGTGCAGGTTTACTCATTCTTCGCTGGACAGAACCTATGTCCCAGATCAGTGAATGTGCAATGTGCATATTGTGCTATAAGCCTATATGGTTCAATTATATGCGTATATCGTTGCGTATGTTCATCGAAGCTACAGTTCCATTCAGTTTCTGAAATGACTAGCTGCTTCTTATCAATAAACGATCTACTTCACTTGTACCCGAGTTTCACTTCCGTTTCTAGCAACATAACATTTCAGTAGTTACCATATCGAAGCAGTGACGAGTATAATACGGTTTCTCTAGTGTGCCTGGAAGGCTCGATATTGTGCTCAATTACAGCCATATATTCGATCTCGACCAATCTTACCTCGTAGTTTAGTCTATCGGTGTTACACTTCCAAACGCGACACCGTTGTTGCGTGCAGTATTGAGCTGATGACGTAGACTTGACACGGGGCAATACAATCGATTGCGTTAGAGGGCACAGTATGTAACAACTGCAGATATTTCGACTCTGATTTCTGCTGACAAATGACCGCATACTAACACATAGTGATGATTGGTACTCGCGGTATTGAGAATAGTGATTCTCTCGTTTCAGTGGAAATTCTCTAAATATGAGATTATATAAAACGATAAGCCTCAGTCCAGCAAACAGGGGTCAATGGTAATAGACAGCTTCGCCAGGGCACTTGATGAATTATCATCAGTAACAGCACGTATTGCACGGCTTCAAATAACAGATAGAGTCGCATAGGCCAAAATCATTCAAATAAATTTACAATTCTAATGATAACAATATTTTGATTCATTTCAGGCATACAGAATTTCATTTCATACAGAAATATGAATACATCCTCTACCATTTCGAACGCTTGGCAAGTGAATGACGGTGTTGGGCTGTCCAAGGATAGTATAACACGGGAATTAATTATGTTTCAAGTCGTCAACGGAATTATAATTTGCGTAAATCTCTACATATCGATAAGCATCATAACTTTCGGTCGTGTAATGTGGCAGCAGCACAAAAAGCAACATCGCAGGGCCCACAGTCTGGACAGAGGAACGATATACACCATTTTGCTGATAGCCGTGATCATGGACATGCCAAGACTGATATTGACTGAAGTAGTTTTCAACGTGACAAGCACTCCGGAAGCTTCGGATTCTTGCGAAGAGTTGGTCGATGCATCGAGCGTTGCGGTAGGCTTTGCTGTGTTATTCAAGTCAATCTTCCTTTGGCACCGGCAACACACCATCAACTGCCACCCAACTATAGGTGCCTTCAAGGGCAAACCGAAAAAATTTATTAGTTATATAATTATAGCTGCTATTATTGTAGTTACATTCATCAACACTTACCTGTATATTCAGCCGAGCTCGGTCTCAAACTCATCAGCCGGTTGCGTATCATTATCCGCTGGAAATAACAGCAACAGCGCAGTACAAGAAAGCCGCTCGCGCCGATCGATAATAATCGCTGTGACCATGATATTTGGCCACTTATTACTGCTGGGACTATTCATTCACCCTCTTTACCGGACTTGGAACAGAAGTCAGAAGGTCATTGCGAATCGTTCAACAACGACGGTTAAAAAACGTTTGCCCGGCAGTTCGAACAGAGAAAGTCTAAAAAAATCTAACGGTAAAACGGCTGGAAGTAAAAGAGGTTCAAGTCGCTCACTGACAGGTCTAATAAAACGATCGACTGTTGCTACCCTCATTGCCATAACGGCGGATTTGATCGCAATGACCGTAATGTCTACAATACCTCACGAAGTACCTGTGGTTATATCCATGGTGGCGTATAACATCAACTGTCTCATTCTGACGCTGTGTATTTTGTCGACATTTTCTTTCTACTGGAGGATTCTCGGCATATTTTGCATTGTTACGTATCATGGGAAAGACGGATTAATAAAGGGGTACTTGCGTGAGCAGACAAGTGTTAGAAGCACACCTGACCATCCGAGCAAGGACATCGGCTCTAGTTTAACAGGAAAAAGTGGGGATTGAGCTCACACATTGCAGCGACCTCGGAAGAGTTCGCGACATCCACTGTGCAATCACATACGAATTGAATGCGTAAACCAGAACATTATACGATTAGAAATGTCGCTATGGACAGATATTTACACACCACGCTATGTCACATGCCGCTGCGACCTACGATCTACAGCTGCCAGCTGCCAACGATACGATCATTGCTATAGTATTGTCGCTACAGGTACACGGGAGTTATATATAGACGGTAATAATTGGCCAAACTTGCAACGATAATACTCCAACAGATATCACTAAGTCCTTACGATTTAGGATACGAAACACGCAACTTTCAGTAAATGGGCAATTTGAACATGCGAGGGTGAATGACTATTCGGTAATCACGTTTATGTGATCACTGTGCCCTGAAAAACATTCTGCCATGAGAGAGAGAGAGAGAGTAAGAGACAATATCTCATTTCATTTGAATATTGGTAACCCCAATTTTGTTATCTATAGAGTTAACATACGTGATAATGCAAGATCCGTGAGAAATTTTATTTCGTTGTATTGAGCAAGACTGAATGCACGCATGTATTGCGAAGAGTCAACATGTCGTGTGTGTTAATTACGTATAGTCATTCCGTGTTAAATTCATCATTGGCAAGCGTTTTAACAGGTTACGCCATGTATTGGGTTTCTATTTTGTGAATAAACTGTATGACTACACAATGAATGCATCCCTATGTGCATCGTAACGGCTGTGATTATCCCATTAACGGGCGTTGCGTCACTTTTATAACATCTACACTCTACAGGTAACACGTCATTTCGCAATAAGATGTACAATTTTTGTTACGTGGCGTTGAGGACAGAATTTGTTGTTAGTATTCTTACGCAGTTGATGTGATCGATGACCAAAGGTACCATATCAATCGAAGCCCTGTTACAAGCAATTACTCTTACCCATTTCGCTATGTATTGGCCTGATGCATAATCATTTATTAATAATCAGTGTTTCTCATCCGAAGTGCCAATTGCACTTCTCAGGGGTGCCGCGAAAGACGGAGGTAGGACATCAAATTCAAAGCAGCATTCAAACCTGGTTTTGAGGCTTCTTGCCGCAGTGCTATCACGCAGGTTGATGACGTTCTGTTTCGTATTTTATAGTCATAATGTCTCCACATTTTCGACATCTATGGTTTACACCAGTCCGATTTTGCTTATTTATGGCGATTTTTAGGGCGAACTCGACTTGAATCCTTAAAATAAATACTCGATTCAGATTCGCGTACTCGAATCATTGCGTCCAACTGTATTCTTAACGATAAGCTATTCAGTCTCAGTCACTCATTCCTACAAATATAATATATGATTAGAAATCGACCCATAAGAAGACAGTTGCAGAAGAACACCATCAATAGATAAGCAATAATTGACATTTGTTCCATTGCAGTATCTAATGCCATGCGAACCATTAGCATTCAACATGAAAGTTTCCCCAGGATCCTTGAGTGATTTTGGCGGTGACGTCATGAATCAATTTGATATTTTCCTGTGCACAATAAGTCCCAGAAAACAGTAAGGATACTTTTAAAGTACTGGAACGTTATCAGAATACAGATGGAATAGATAACAAAACATATAATAAACTGCGTAATCGCTGTCGCTATAGGAAGGTTATCAGCCATTACGAACGAAAAAGACATCAGGATTAACCCTATAAAAACAATGATGACAGTAGCGACGGTCGACCGTCGTATCAGTGCTTTTAGAGAATTCGCTCTGTCATCCTATACTCCCGGAGTTACTTCGGAGCCCAGTGCACCAGCGTTTCTGTTTTGTTTGCAGCCGCCATTCTTCAATTTCCGACGTCTGTCTAAACGTCTATACAGCGATGTACGAAAAGTAGTAACAGTATTACTTGATTGGCAATCTCGTTAATGATCAGCACGTATTTACGAATATTCAGAGCTGAGTTAGGATTTGTTCCATTCACAAATACGGGCATTCCTACGCATCCGGATGTCGAATTTGTCGTTTTGGGAAGTACATACATTAAGATTTTCACCGCGTATACCACAAAAACAACAACAATATGGATACGGCTACAGATTCTTGCCCACTTTTTTGTGAAGACCTTTACGCATGGGTGACAATTGATTGCGTGCTGTCGGTACCATAGGAAAGTGTATTTGGAACTACCAGCAAACCATATAGCGATATAGGCTGCATCCAACAATATCTCGCAATCAATCCGCGATCCCTGTATTTCATTCGTGCAATACAATATTTCATTCAAGACCAGTCCAGGCCAGACATGGGGTAATCGCGATTTGTAATCGTAATCGATTACGACAATTACAGCATTTTCAAGTAATCGTAATCGCAATCGATTACATTCGAAAAAATTCCGAAGTAATCGTAATCATAATCGACTACTTCCCATATCTAATCGATTTCTTTGTAAAAGAACGATTACTTTTTATTTGTACAAGGACTATGACATAAACTGAACATTCGTGAACAAGGAAGATGTATTATACCTGGTTCATGATAACACAAACGTCTTATTTTTAAATGCCATTGCACATTATTACGTCAGAAGTAGCCTATTAGCTTTGCTAGTCATTGCGTAAGAAGTATCCACAGTAAATAGATATTCGATGTACGTCACGTACATTCGTGTGATTGTAAGAACACCCGCCGTGCTGTATATCAGCTAATCAACCCGTTCCACTCGCCAGTACCCCGGAGCAGGATAATTAATCACCACTCTACCAAGTAACTTGTGTATTGATGTTTGGTTATGCAAACGCAGTTTGACCGTTACTGCTTGGCGAGCAGTAGGCCTATGTAATACGTACGTACACCGGACAGAGATTTGAAATTTTGTACTCGTCAAATATAACATTACGGTTTCCACAACGAAGCAATAAAAATCAACAGTTGCTGATATATATCACAACCGAGCCGTTTTTGCCGTTTCTCGTAGCGGCAGCTTGCAGTACATTATCTGTATTAAGTTGAAGGCGGAATTTTATGTTCTCTTCATCTTATTCTCATATGACTCTGCTTGAAACATGCGTTAATCGTTATTTCATAATTCTTTACTCAACATTGGGACCTGCCGCCATAGCCATGGGCTAATATATCATGTTAGCGTGAACTGTAGCTAGAATCAGGACCAAAACAGCTATTCGTCCCCCAGTCCAAACGTTAGTCTTTGGCCCCCATAGGGTGATAATTTCAAGTTGAAGACTGAATTTCGTGAATAACATTGGTAATCGCATTACATTATTATTAATTTTTATTCCTCTATCTCTCTGCCCCCGATGGTCAGATTTACCTGTAGAGCTGGGGCACGTAATTCATAATTATAACGTCTGTAATCTTGTTATAATTACTTTAGTGTATGTTGTTAATTCGTGATTTCCGGTATGTTATATAATCAAAAGATATTGTTGTATACCTACCGTAGCAGACTAAAAGAAAAATTTCGTGAGACGCACACACAAATTGTCATGTGTTTAATGCTCTGTGGGTGTCCGGGTGGCATTTGCATTGTGGGCTCGGATTGGAAGGACTGGACTATTAGTCACGCCCACCCAGCGCGGCTATTGACAATGGACACATACCCTATGTTACGGCCAAGTTCTTTCTTTAGTAGCACACTTCGTGAAGTCACGTGTTGGTCGATATTGCATACGTCTTTTGGTGTGTCGTGGCACGGTATTGACTGGAACCTGAATTCCTATTGCTACAAATTAGGGTTGCATTTGAAACAAAAATAAATTTGAAGCGAGCATGTTTACAACATGCCCTTGTTTAAAACATGTTTTTTATTTGTTTTATTTTTTTTTTCAAGCCTTGACGTCACCAATGTGGATTGACATTGACAATTGAAAATATAGGGTAAATATAGCTCCTTTGACGAAATATCTGTACTATAACTGTTGAACCGACTATTTTGAGGGGTTCCAACCATCTCATATCGATGTACGTCGGCCAAATCGGGTGGTAATTGTGGAAAGCATTTACACAATTATGGCATAATTTTACAACTTAAAAAAACACAATTTAGTTTTTTTAAAGCCTTTGTTTAAAACACTGTTTAAAACAAGTTCTAAACATTGTGTTTTAGACAACCATTTGATTTAAATGCATGCCTACTATAAATTATGTATGCTTTTTTGTTGAGGGGGAGACGTATGCATTCCAAAATCAAGCTAATCTAGAGAGAATTTTCAAGTTAATTAAATCTTTCGAGAATACTCTATAATTTATGCTGGTTCACGAAATACTCTGAGTCCCCTCCGAGCTGGCTCCCCGCCCTATTGGGAAATTTGGGGTGCGGCAGTCATGGACCTGGCAAGAATGCAATTGGTTGGGTGCGATAAATCGTCCTCTATAAAAATGGGCAATGGGTACATTATGACGTAACAAGCAAATGACGCATCTTTTTTAAAGGAAGTTTGTTATCTCCTTAGGCCTTTTTAGCGCAATCCATATATTGTCTTCCAATATAACTTCTAAAATGCAAAATAAATGTAATCGTGAGTAATCGTGATTACTTTTCCAATGTAATCGTAATCGTAATCGACTACTTCCTGATTTTGCTGTAATCGTAATCGTAATCGCGTCATTCGGAAGTAATCGTAAACGCAATCGATTGCATTCATGAAGTAATCACCCCATGTCTGATCCAGGCATGTCGGTAATAACAGAAAGCACGCAAATGGTGTAAATTGTTCCCGTTTCCATTTGACTTGTGGTCGTCGATGATTTTCAAGACCGACCCCGCACCCCAGTAATGAATCCGTATGTTATGACGCACGCGCTCATGAAGATGGAGACACCAATTAGAAACGCATTTATGACCTCAAATGAGATGAGTATTCTCTGATAGTCGGATCCGTTTCGCGCACCGCCTCCACTGTCCGAATGATTCGCTGTCAACCGGTTACTAACCGCCATAATCATCTATGATAATGTACTTTCTGTACTTGAAAGTATGTCCAACTTTATCTATAAAAGAAAGTTTTGATGAGATAAGGTCCGTTATATCGATACAACAAATAAGTTCGGATGTAAGCGTCCAGTGTAGTCTATGACCCATATGCCGGTTACCATGATCTTATTTTCTAAAGCATTACCGTTATGAAGGGTTACGTGGAAAGGCGATAGTACGGGATTTCTCGATGGTAACCAGCCGGTTATTCCACGTTTTCATCGTCAATGCACAGACATTTGCCAAAGAGAACAAACCACGTTCCTTCCTTGTTCGACATCTATTCACCTTACGACCATCCAACCAGTTATTTTTGAATCTATGTTTTCGTGTAGCGAGTTCATTTGGGCATCGGGATTCTAAATACCGTGAGCTACATGGAATGTAACGTAACTAGTGTTTATACCTCTCATATAGAAATTAATTTGAATAATTTCATGCCTTATAGGCTTGATCTTTACAGTAAATCTCCCACCTAAGCTGTCCCATTCAGTTCAACAAGTGTTCTCGCTATTCGACATCAGTTACTGCCAGGGCTGTGGAGTCGGAGTCTGGGTAATTTTCGCTTGATGAAGTCGGAGTCGTGAAAACTATAATAGCTGGAGTCGAAGTCAGAGTCGTGGGGAAAATACCGACTGGAGTCGGAGTCAGAGTATGTGAGAATGACTCTGGCTTCGACTCCGACTCCAACTTTTCTATCATGAAAACATTTGCTTTCAAAGAATTTTCAATAGAATTTTTATGTACCACCAATCACTGTTAATAATAACTATACAGATCAGGTGCGGCCAGCCCGTGGCACGCAGGCCAAATTTTCCACACGGGAAGGTTAGGTGTGACCTGCGAGGTAATTGTCGAAATTATTTATGACATCAGGTACGATTGCAATGCCAACCAAAATTTGAGTAACATGACCGCGAAATTTGGTGATGAGTAAAACAACAGTTTTGCCGCATTTACGTATCCAGGGGCCAGCCACATTTATCACAGATCTTCGTATATGACCATAAAGTAGAATATTTCATAGCAGATTTATTTGACTTCAAATTTTTCTTGGTACTTCGCATGATTCATTGTCACTAGATTTCCTGCATTCAGTATTTGAGCCCTTTTCTGAAAATTATAAATACATATTCTTCAAAGAATTGAGTCTAACTATATTCGCAATTAGGAGATAACGTGTCGTCCAAAATGCGGCTTCGCTTGTGCACTCGCAGCGAGATCGTCGACAAAACATTTGCACAAAATGATAGATACCGTCGATTTTGCTATGTTCAAACGTCGAATAACAATCCTGCGTCCTTGCCAAATGAGCCCAGTGGTATACAGATGCGACCCCCAATGTAAGTTAGCAACATATTTATTGATATAATTCAGTCATTATCGCGACCAGTGCCTGATTGCGCACTGCACAGCTGCATGACATATTGTTATCAATATTGGAGCGTAATAATTTAAGTCTTGTTTGCAATGTTACCTAATTCGGTTCGCTCCAATCGGACGACTAAACGAAGGTTATCAACATTTCAGTTGCCCGCGCAATAGTTCATAAATCTCATGTGTCCCTTTGGCCGAAAAATACATTACTTGCAAATTACAACTCAGTTGCACAGGGGAAGAAAATCGCAATATGGGTTTTCGCGATTCAGTCAAAATTGATGCAATTTTTGGAATTCTGAGT